>JAIUZE010010977.1:0-32880 GCA_022085475.1 Heliosperma pusillum
TTATATGAAAGGGTGGATGAATTGGGTTGTAGTCGATTTATCAAATCTAGGTGTACCTTACTTTGATGATTGTACGTGGTATGATGGTCCCTTGTAAGAGGCCTTTGTAAAGGAATAATTAAGTTGTTTTACTATCACCCTAAGTCTGAAAGGAGAAACTTTGTGGATTAAACTTTAAACCTTTACCCGTGCCATCATTCCTTTTCATTTCCATTCTTGAATGTTTTTTGTCAAGATTGATCTTTAAGAAATTACAAGCTCGTACTTTCTTTCTTACTCAAATATCTTCATAACTCTACTATCTGCTTTGTCTCTTCCTCAACCTCGTTTTCCTTTTTCCCCGCCTCGCCTTTTTCATCTTAATCGTAGTCGTTAGTGACGCTTCCTAATGTTCCCTGTATCTTGTTCTTTTATCCCTACTCTCTTGAGAGGTAGTTTTTTCTTATTAGCTAACGTAAGGGTTAGTAGGTGTGTTTTGAAGAAGTTTCGAATATGGTACCTAACCGTCCTATTAAACTAGTTTTTTGTTTAGATGATTATAAGGATTTGAGGATAAACTTAGGATGAAACTCTCCTAGTGGTTTTAGACTATGAAAGCTTAATGTTGCAATATCATTTTGAGGATCAAAATAAGCATAATGATAGTTGGTAGTTGTGGTTAAGAATTTTAGTGATTTCTTTAAATATTACTTGGGGAAATTGTTGTCTTTAAATGTATCGTTGTCTTTGTGGAATTGGGATTGGATGACCAAATTTGAGGAATATTGTCATAAGCGAAAACCGATGTATTGAGAGTTTGAAGGAGCTAAATAAATTGATTTACGGTCGCATTGCCCTATGATTGGCAAAAGTTAAGTGAAATGAGATTGTGTGCTAATCTCTTTTGAGGATTTGTGTTTTAACTTTTGAAGATGAGAAGGTTCATTGTTAATAGTTTTAGGGTAATGAGTTTTGGAATAAATTGGATCAAAGGATTTCATGGTAAGTCTCTTTTATCTTGTGATTGTTAGCGGTTTTGTTTCCCTAGATATAGACATTTTGTGGTGGGTTCTAATAAGAGTTTTGATGAAGCTTAGAAGATTAGAGTACGTAATGAATCTTTCATGTGAGTTGTTAGTTGTGGAGTCTACCGTGCCGATGAACCTTAGTAGATTCTAGTTGGATTCGAATAATTGGGATTTGTTACTCGAAGTTTCGTGATTATGGAATATTTTTGTAGAAATTCTGATGATTGAAAATGATGAGTTGCAAATTGGGTAAATTGCATTCTCTTGAGGATTTGGTTTATTAGTAGAGATTAGTGATGTCGAATTCTTGTAGATCTTCCTGTCGACTTCATCGTGATCTTCCTATCCCTAATAGTTCAATTTGTTTCGTTTTTGCGTGTTTTGTATCTATTTTGTTACCCTGAATTGTATGTGAGATGTGCGAGTCGCTCTATGTACGTGTAATGTCTTGTTATTTGATTTTATCTCTGATAAAACTTTCAAATTTCCATATTATATTTCTAATTTAACGTTTCAAAGAAGTTTAAAGATGGTTTGTGTACCCTCTTTTTGGAGAAAACAGTTTTCTTTTGCTTTTATATTTGGATTTTGCGTTTGGTTGGATGTTTGCACTTGTTATTGGAGACGTCTGATAACTAGTCCTGCACTTACTAACGTTGTTTTGAATTTCGATTTCACTAATTCGACATTGATTTGATTTTTGATAGCTAGAGTTCTCGTTCGCGACGGGCACTCTTGTGATTCGTAAATAAAGTTTCACACTTATGAAAATTCTCTTTAAATCATTTTCGAGAAGAACTTCGTTTCATAAATGTTTCCCTTGTAAAAGCTTTCTTGTTAATTTTTAAAACCGATTCTTGTCTTTGATACTTTTGTTTTCTACTCTCAAGTTTCGAGGACGAAACTTTTTAAAAGGTGGGGTGATTGTAACACCCGGAAATGTACCCTATTTTTCTAGTAAAAATATTTTACGGACACTTTTCAGTGAAATTTAGTTTTAACCGTAAATTTAATTTTTCCGAGTCGAATTTAGAATTTCCGAGTTCGTATTTGGAATTTCCGCGAGATTCCATGAGAATCCCGTCTTAAGGCGAGTTTGACTTTTCTTGACTTTTGAGTCGTCTTTGACTTTTCTTGACTTTTGAGTCGTCTTTGACTTTTCTTGACTTTTGAGTCGTCTTTGACTTTTCTTGACTTTTGAGTCGTCTTTGACTTTTCTTGACTTTTGAGTCGTCTTTGACTTTTGTTGACTTTTGAGTCGTCTTTGACTTTTGTTGACTTTTTCTTTATAAATATCACACTACACTTAACCTATTTCATTAACACAAACACCAAAAACATTTCTTCTTCCTTAAGCAACCAAAACCTTGCCTCCCTCTTTGATCCAATCTTTGGATGATCGTAGCTCCCTCATTTCTTGTCGGAATTCACGTAAGTTCGTCTCATTCTTCCTCTCTTACCTTCCTCTATCCGTATTGGTAATAAAATTACCGTCTTTCTCGTTTTTAAATTATCCGTCTTTCTCAAGGTGAAATATATTCATCTTTTATTACCTAATTGTAGGTGGAGACTACTAGGAAGGCTTAGTAACCGTTTAAAGACGCGTAAAGGTAACGGTGAAGGGTTACTCGATATCATTTACGTGTTTTATGTGATTTCTAGGATAGAAACCGTATTTAGATTATGGTTACTATGCTTAGGACTTGTGTTGTTGTTGTTGGTTGTTGTTAGTTGTTAATTGATATGAGAATTGATGAATTGTGATGATAGATGATACTTGTGTTATGCCTTAAGTGAAATGGTGGAGATTGTGTGACTCATACATGTCCGAATAGGACGCAGGCTGCGTCGTGGTGATGCAGGCTGCGTCATACACTGCCGACATAATTTTTCCTGCACTGACCCCTTTTCGTAAAATGATCATATCTCCTTCGTTACTTGCTTGTTTTGGGCGTGTGACATCTCGTTGGAACCGTAAGAGGATAAGCTATCATCTCCACTTGTAATTTCTGCATTCCCATGTCTAGAACTCTAGTTATGACCGTTTGAAGTGGACCCTTGTTTTCGTTGGTTTCCAAACAACGTTGTTTTGGAGAGGTGATCTATGTTTTTATTCATTATGCTTCATACACTTGTTCTAATGCTTATGTATCATGTATTGACTCATGTTTATCATATTTAAACTTATATGATTCCCTATTCTCATGTTTTGTGACGGTTTTTGGTATGTCCCCCTTTTAGTCGGTTTTTACAAATGATACGGTTTGAGCACTATTTTGTCTTGTGCTTTGTACTCCCATTCCCTTGGCTACCTCCACGTTCGTAAGGCTGGAATGTCGGAACGGGGAGGTATCCTACTGCTTAAATGCATGTTTTAGTGGGCATACGACGACGTTGTTGGGAGTTGAACGCTATGCGTTGATCGACCCGGCCGTCAAATGTTGTGTACTTGCGAGGTGGTGTTATTTGCATGTAGCGTACCGCTTGTTATGAGGCTTGTGCTCTTTTCCGCCTCTTTCATGAATTATCGACCGAATTTGGGGTACTCGGCGTCTATTATTGACCGAGTCTTGGATGCGAAACGTTTATCGCATGTCGAATCGGAACACGTTATTCCGAGAGTCTGGCCAGGTTTAGACTAGGACCGTATTATTATTGTCGTCCTACCGGAGGAAATTAGTGCACATAGGCGAAATGTAAGCATCGCGTATGAGTTCATGGAAATGCTTTATCCCGTGGATGCCTTTTAATCATACTTGCCATGTACACGGTGCTAGTGCGTTTCATTTACCGTGAGAGATGTCGTCTTGAGTCGTCGTTCTTTGAATGCGTGATTTCATGATATTATTTATGGTCATTGCATGATTGGACACCGTCAATGTCTTGGTTCGTGAATGGATGATAATATGTTGGATTTACTGTGATCATCGCATGACTTGACTTGGTTTGTCTGTCGAGTCTCAATCTTATCAATCTTATACCGCTACGGTGAGATGCAAGCCCTAGTGAGCGTATTCGGTTGCCTAAGAGTGTCTTCCCCGAGTCCTTTGAATAACATGATGGGTTTCGGATTTGATTTCCACACATGATTTTATCATTATATATTGGTTGCCTATCTATTCTTATCGTAACTCACATGTATATCTATATATGCATGATTTTACTTTTGTATTTCCTTATATGTACGTTTAATGTGATATGGCTGGGAGAACCCGGAGTTACTCCCCACTGATTGTGGCGTTCATGTTTTTCATGAATGAACAGGTTGCTTGCATTGGATGGCTTTTTGCTTTGACTATTTTGGGTTCGGGTGTGAGCTAGCGGGCGTTGTCCCTGGAAGTTTCACCTCTAGACGATTTTAGCTAGTTTTGCTAAAACACTTGTTCTTTGTTAACATTTTGAGAGACTCCGTCTCTTTGTTATATTTCGCACTTAGTTTGTAATATTTCGACATTCCTCGTTTTATCTATCTTGCATGTATAAAAGTTTTTAAAATACCGTATTTCCGCATATCATTTCACATGCTTGTTTGTTTTATATTTCCGCATTCGCGAGGGTTGTCACATGTAGTACCCAAGAAAAAAGGGGTGACTATGGTGGAACAAGAGGATGGGACTCTCCCCGCTTCTAGGCCCATGACCGGGTAACGAATGTGCATTGATTATCGCAAACTAAATGCCGCCACTCTCAAAGACCACTTCCCCATCCCCTTTATAGACTAAATGCTCGAAAGACTAGCCGGGAATTCCTATTACTCATTTCTTGATGGTTATTCCGGGTTTTTCCAAATACCCATACACCCGAAAGACCAAGAAAAGACCACCTTCACTTGCCCCATTGGAGTGTATGCTCATAAGAGGCTGCCCTTTGAGCTTTGTAATGCTCCGGGGACGTTTCAAAGATGCATGACGACAATTTTTGCCGATTTTCTTGAGAAACGTATGGAGGTCTTCATGGATGATTTTAATGTCCATGAAGATTCGTTTGATCTTGGATTATTGAACTTGTCAAATGTCTTGAAAAGGTGTGAGGAGCACAACCTCGTCCTAAATTGGGAAAAATGGCTCATCAATATTTACCACTCATCAACATACCTCACATCACATAAAAGACCATAATTAAGCTAAGTTTCTTGATTTAAATAGCTAGATCTAGTCTCTCTTAGTCGAACTATCCTAGTCTTGGGTTTGTATTGAAGATTTTGGGTGAAGACATTCTCCCTCTTTCTTTAATACAAGTATTTTTGGTATAAATTTTTCATCTTTTAGTTGTTTATGCAATTTATACATCGTGGCAACATTACCACATCTCCACAACACCTTCACTAATGGCACCACCTTGCTTCTCAACGTTTTGTCTTTGCGATCAAGAATGCGGATTGGCTTCTCTTTAAAGGATAAATTCGGTTCGAGGTCGGGATTCTCGGCTTGGAGAACATGGCTCAGGTCGCTAATGTACTTCCTCAATTGAGAAACATGGAAGACATCATGAACTTTGCCCAAATTCGGGGCCAAGTCCAACTTGTATGCTACGACACCATTTCTTTTCACAATGTCAAAGGGTCTAATGTATTTCGTGTAACACCCGTAATATTAGTCGTCGTAACTTAATAATATTATACGGATATTAGTTGGCTTAATTTTAGATTTAGATTAGAACTTAGTTTTCCGCGTCTAATTTAGCAAATACGACTCCGTATTCAGACTCTACTCGGAATTTCGTGTGGGTTATGCCTTGGGCCATATTTTGGGCCTTTTCCCATTCTCCACTCACCCAACCTAACCCATACTCTACCCATTTTCCACTTAACATTTCAAATTATTATTCACTCTCTTCAACCTCACACAAACACACCAAAACCCTAACCACCATCACCATTGTTGAGCCTAAGCTTTTCCACACAAAATCCCACCATAACTCATTCATTTCTCATCTAAATTCATTGATTCTTAGCTCATTCTCTTTCTTTTCTTCTCCTCTTCCTAGTAAGGTAAGAAAAATATAGTCTTTCTCATTTTCTTTTTTTCATCTTTTTCCAAGGTGAAAGTATTCATCTTTTGTATCAAATTTATAGGAGGAGACCTCCAAGTCCTAGACCGAGACTATTTCCTAGTAGAAGAAGAAGAAGAAAATTGTCAAAGACGCAAAAAGGTAACGGTGAAGGGTTACTCGATATCAATGCGTGTTTTAATGCTTTAATTGTGGTTTTAGTTAGGAAAGATATAATCTTTGTTTGAATTTCATGAGGAAACATTCTTGTTGCCCTTTTATGTGTGTGAATTCCATCTTTCATGCTTTCTATCACTAATCATATGTTAAGTTGCATTCAAGTGGTTAATTATGCTCATTTAACATGTTGGAACTTGTGTTGGGCAATACATTTGTTTGGGGTTGCTTTAATTGATGTTTACCCAATGATTAGTAATGTTTAATATGCATTTAATGTGGTTTGAGGTTGGTAATTGTTGTTAGAATTGAATGGTAACCATGGTGTTTGAGTTGGTTGTTGGATTCGCGTGTTTGTGGTCCCAGCCGGTCAACTGGCCGCCGGTCAGCCGACCGAGTGAGAACTCGTCTGATGTGAAATGACTATTTTGAAGGTTTTAGATATTGCGTAAGTCTCAGTCGGCCAACCGGCCGCCGCTCAGCCGACCGGCAGGGACACCTCCTGTAAATTGTTGGACTTTTGATAGCTTGCGAGTCCCAGCCGGCCACCCGGCAGCCGGCCGACCAACTGGAACTCCCCCTTCCCCATTTTTCTTCTTTTCTCTCATTTGGCTTGTGACCCCAGCCGGGTAGCCGGCGGCCGATCACACCCAGCGGCTGGGGATCCCCTGTATATTTTTGGCGTTGTTTGATGTTGCTTAGGTACCAGCCGGGTATCCGGTAGCCGGTCCCTCTCACCGGCTGGCACCCCTGTAGTTCTTTCTCAATTTTTTCCTTATGCCCTCACATGTAATAGTTTGTATGGTTTGTTTATCTTATAAACTTGCGTAATAACATTAAATATTCATGTTTAGAATATTCGATATCTCACATGCTTATATCACATGTCTTGTGACGATTTTTGATATGTCTCCCCTTGAGTCGATTCTACCTTATGGATTTGATTTGCGCACTAGTTGTTGAGTGCTATGAACTCTCATTTCTTGGCTACACCTTATCCTCGTTAGACTGAAATGTCCGAGCGATGGGGTGTATCTTGATGCTTGTACGTATGTTTTAGTGGGGATATGACGACGTTGTTAAGAGGTGAACTCAATGCGTTGATCGACCCAGCCATCAAATGTTGTATCCTTGCGAGGTGGTGTCATTGCATTTAGCGTACTAGCTTGACTTTTGACTATAGATCTCTTTCCACCTCTTTCGTGTGGTTTAGCCGAATTTGGGATACTCGACGTCCTTTGTGTTGATCGAGTCTTGGATGTGTGCACGTATAGGCACATGTCGAATTGGGTACACGTCTTGTCCCGAGAGTCTGGCCAGGTTTAGACTAGGACCGTATTATTATCGTACTCCTACCGATAGGATTAGAGTCTTGTGTGAGCGAAACGTCTTATCGTACACGGTTTCGGGGAACGTCTTACCCCGTGGACATATTTGTCTAGGTCATGAGTATACGAAACGTCTTATCGTATACGGTTCAGGGAAACGTCTTGTCCCGTAGACTTCCATTGACTTGTCTTGGTACTGTACACGATGCTAGTGCATGTCATTAACCGTGAGAGTTATGTTACCATAATCGTATGTTTGGATGAATGTTTATATGTTGATTATTTGTGACCGTTGGATGACTTGGCGTTGTTTGTATGTTGAGTCTCTACCTTGTCAAGTATATGCCACTAACGGTGAGATGTAAGCCATGGAGAGTATGTAGTTGCCTAAGGCTGTCTTCCCCGAGTATGTCTATAATCTGATGCTTACGGTTTGGTATTCCATGCGCCTATATCTTATGATATTGAAATACTTATTCGTACTTCTTCTGACTCACTTATATATATGTACGATTCTACATGTTTATTACCGTTTATGTATGCTTAGTTGTGATATGGCTGGGAGAATCCGGAGTTACTCCCCACTGACTGTGGCGTTCATTCATGTTTTCATGAATGAACAGGTTGCTTACTTGGATCTATATTGCCTTTTTGGGGTTCGAATGTGAGCTAGCGGGCGTCGACCCTTATCGATTCTTCCCCTTGACATTTTAGCTAGTTCGCTAGACTCTATTTTTACGTTGACTACGTTTTGAGAGACTACGTCTCCTTGTAGTACTTTATGCGTTAGTTTGTACTTTCCTTGAAATTCCTCGTACCTTTTCTTTTGGCATGTAAAAGTTTCGAAAATCTCGTATTTTTGATATTTACATTGCATGCTTGTTATGTTTATTTTTCCGCTATCGCGAGGGTTATCACATTTGGTATCAGAGCCTATGACGCTCCTGACGCACAAACGTGATCCCTAAACTTAAATTATAACTTGACCTTGAAATAATAAATGAGAGATGTGTAGAAATTAAGGACTTTACTTGGTAGTCTCTTTGATTATGCTAAGTGTTAGAATTAACCTTGATTTGTTTTTGTCTCTGATAAAGATGGTTAGACCTCGACTCGTAGAGAATATCATTTTAGAGGCTCTCACTCAAGTCCTAAGGAATCAACAAGATGCGGCCAACGCTCAAGCTAACCAAGCCCCTCCTCTTAGAGAAGACCATCACCAAAGAGGCTATGCTTGGGTGGCTAGCCAAATTGCTAGGAGCAAGACCAAGCCTTACGGTGGAGAACCGGACCCTATCGAGCTCTCAGAATGGTTCCGGGAGATGGAGAATCAATTCGACTTATATCAAGTCCGGGAATTAGACAAGGTGGGGATTTCTAAGCATTTTCTTGTGAGAGAGGCCGACAACTGGTGGTTGATTACTAGCCCTACCGTTACTCTTGAAGTTAATTTCAATTAGGAACGTTTCAAGACTCTTGTTGAAAACCGATTCTACCCCAAAGAACTCAACCAACAAAGACTCAAAGAATTCATCGATTTCAAACACGGTGACTTGACGGTTCAAGACTTCACCACCCAATTCAACAAGCTTGCTCACTTTGCACTAAGACTCATCAAGAATGATGAAGACCGGGATTTTTACTATCGTAATAAGCTTAGTGCTTTGCTCCAGAGAAAAGTAAGGAGGAGTTCTACCTCTTTTGGAGAGTTATATGATGATGCACTTTGGGCCGAGAACTCCATGAAGGCCATCAAGGATGAAGCAAAGATGAAAAGTTCCCCTCCTTATTTCTCAACTAAGCCAAACTTCTATGACAAATAGTCGTTTACTTCCTCATCTTCCAATGCCTATGCCAACAAACGAAGATTCAACCCTCCCCCAAATGCAAATGCAAGGGCTCTCACTCCTTTCTTGCCCCAAGCTACTTCTAATGTGGCTCCTAGGCCTTATGCTCCCCCTCAAGCTCAAGCTCAAGGAAGAATTTGTGACGGTTGTAAGAGACCCGTTCACCCCTTAGTTGGATGCTATGATAGGTGACAACACCAAAATGTGTCGTGTTTAGTAGTGTTTATTAGGTTCATTTAATGTACGTTTTACGGGTCATTAGCATCATTTTATGCTAACCTTAGTTCTTGTAATTATGTTGTTATTTAGTATTTTTAAGTCAAATTTTAGAGTCAAGCCCGGAAGTCAACAAAAGTCAAAGTAAAACCCGAGACCCAAACCCGACAATTGGAGTGGGCTAAGAGCAAATTATCAATGCAAGAAAAGCAAGTCCAAAGGATCAATGGAAGTCAAGGCGAGACTAAAGTCCAAAGAGTTCAACGAAAGTCAAGGCGCTTAACCAAGGGGAAAAACTGGCAGCATGAAACGCTGCCAGCGCCAGTGAACGCTGCCGGCGTCCCACGACGCTGCCATCGTCCGTGGGCGGTGCCACCGTCCTTGCCTCAGACAGGTATTCCTTCATTCTCCGTCTTGTCATTTTGAGGCCCATTTCTCAAGGCCCTAGGTTTCCGGAGCCAAGGGTATAAAAGAGCCAGATTGTAGAGAGAGAGAGCATGCAACATTCCACAACACAACATATTAGAATTCTCTCAATCTTTGTTCTTCATTTTTGGCTTGTAATTTGGTTGAACGTTATTTTGGGTTGTAATACTTGGATTATGGGTAGCTAATCCTCCATTTCTTAGTGTAATTGGAACAAGTTCTCTTCTTTTAGCATTGTAAGACCTTTTCAACCTCTTCTTCTCTATTTAATTCCATTTTCTCCTGTTTAAATTCCATTGTTGAATGAATTTTTGTTGAGACTAACTATCTTAGCAAGTGTTTGTTTAATTAGTGCTTTGTCTTGATAAATTTGGTTAATTTGTCTTGATATTTGTTGAAGCAACCTTGAAAGATTGTAACTTTGGTTTAAAGTTGGAATCTTTTGAGTGGAATTTGGTTTATTGTGTGATTAGAACATGGTTTAATGTTTTATTACATGATTCTAGCATGTTTCTTTGGTTTTGTGCTTAAAGCTTGCATCTTTGATTGTGCTTATGTTTTAATAAGTATTGGTTGAGTTGTAAAGGGTCAATCTTGGTTGATTTAATATTACTAGAGAAGAGAGGAAAGGAAGAGTCTTTACTTTGTTAATTGTTGGGAACTTGGGAAAATTACACTAAGTTGTTTCTCCACATTTGAATATTTGAATCTTTAGTTTTTGTTGGTAATTTTAGACTTGCTAATCAATTCTCATGTCAAACTTTCTCCCTATATGTTATCCTACATGTTTTCTCATTGTGAATATCATAGTTTGTAATTAATTTAAGCTTTTGTCTTAATTAGTGTCTTAATTTGTGATTGGAGTAATTAATTAGTAATTAGTTTTGTTAATTGGCATTTTGCAAGAGTCTAGATTAGATTAATTTAGTTCATACCGCCTTCTCTTGGGTTCGTCCCTATTCTTACCATTTTACTACCTTTATTTAAGATAGTTTGTGTTTTGTTTAGGAGTTATAAATTGTTATTTGATCGTAGCTAATTAGCGGAATTAGAGACACCGCTTTTAAGCACGTCAAATTTGGCGCCGTTGCCGGAGAGGGCAATATAGCTAAATATCAAATTGAAACTCTTGTTAGTGTCATAATTTGTTTAGATTGTTTTTAAAATATTTTCTTTAGTAGTGTTTATAGGTTACTTTGTGTTGAAGTTACTAATTTGTGTTGTTGAGTTGTTTTAGAAGTTTATGCCTAGGTCACAAGAGGAACTTGGTGACCAAGATATTGATCCATCTTCAAGTAGCATATCAAATTGGTTATTTTCAAATCCCCTTTATAGGAGACCTTTTTGGAGGGAACCTAGTGAAGAGGAAGTGGAACATAATATTTTTAAAGAACAACCGGAAGAAGTGTTTGAGTCACCACCTAGGATACCATCTCCATTGAACGTTCTTTACCCACCTAATATGGCGGAGGATAATAGGACAATCGGTGAGATTCGGGCAAGGAACTAAGAGGAGCAACCCCTTTGTATTGCATATCCTCCCATGGAGGATGTGAATTTTGAGCTCAAAGGTTTCTTCGTCCACAACTTGCCTAGATTCCATGGCATGGTGGGGAACGACTCTAATAGACATTTGGCCCAGTTTCATATGATTTGCCAAGGTGCTATTCCCCAAGGAGTGACCGAGGATCAATTCAAGTTACGGGCATTCCCTTTTTCTCTTCAAGATGCGGCGAAAGAATGGCTCTTTTGCCTCCCGGCTCACTCCGTTACCACGTGGGTGGGTTTGAAGAAAACGTTTCTTTAAAAGTATTATCCGGATTCAAGACACAATCACTCCAAGAAGCTTATCACTACTATTGAGCAAGAAATGGGAGAGACCCTTTATGATTATTGGGAGCGTTTCAAAAGTCTCGTGGCAAGATGCCCATACCATGGCATGTCAGGAGATGATTTGTTGACGGCTTTCAATGAGGGGTTGTGCCAAAATGACCAAAGAATGATCATTGCCGCCACCGAAGGTGGAATTGATACCCTTAATGTGGCCGAGGCCAACAATATTATCGAAAAATTGGCAATGAACACAAGGAGCTATGGAAGAAAGAGCGAAAGGGGAGGAAGCTCTAGGAATGTATCTTCCATGGAGGATCTTTATGCATTTCAAAACCACAAGATCATGCAAGAAATTGGTGAACTTAAAAGTATGATGTCAAACTTGGTTGTTAACAAAGGTAACTCACTCTCTCAACACCCCGAACCAATTGAATGCTCATATTGTGGAGGTGACCATGCCACCAACACATGCTACATCATGATTGAACAAGGAGCAACTATGGAAAGTGTTAATGCTATGGGGTATGGGAATTACAATTCAAGGAACCCAAGTGGAGGGGGAGTGTACAACAAAGCGGGGAACCGCGATCTTTTGGGATGGGGAGGGGATAAGTCGAAAAGCTTTGAAAACGGTCAATTCAATCACTTGAGAGCCCAAAATCCCACCCAAAATCGGAACTCCAATTTCCAACAAAACCCCCAAAGAATCTACAACAATCAAAGACCCAACAATTCAAATTTCCCAAGTAACTCTCAATCTCAAAACAACTCTCAAAGACAATCGAACCAAGGCCCCATTCAAGGAAATTCTTCTTGTCAAGGGAACTTGAGTGATATCTTGCAAACACTCCTTGCCAATCAAGAAAAAGATAGGGAGGAGGCAAGGAGAGATAAAGAGGAGGAAAGGAGAGATAAATAGGAGGCAAGGAGATATAGAGAAGAGGCAAGGAAGGATAGGAAGGCAAACAACCTTAGGGTAAGCAACTTGGAAACCCAACTATCCCAAATAACCTCCAATATGACAAAATCTCAAGCCTCAAGCTCCACAAGATTCCCATCTCAAACCATCCCACCACCTAGGGAGAATGCTAGTGTCATGACCTTAAGGGGAGGCAAGGAGTTGGAGGTACACCCCTTTGGAAAAATCAAGGAGAAGATGAAGAATCTTGAGATGGAGACCTTGGAAATTGAAGACCAAGGAGAGTTAGTAGTTGGTCATGAAGAACTATCAAGGAATGGGGAAGGGACATCCACAAGCAAGGACCCCAAGGGAGACACTTCAAAGATGGGTAAAGACATTATTGATGATGATGCGTTAGAGGAATACATACCGGAAGTCCCATTTCCTAGTGCTTTGAAGTATGACAAGGAGACCGACTTGTATGAAACTTTCCGAAAGTGTGAGGTAAACATTCCTCTTCTCAATTTGTTAAATAGTGTCCCTAGGTATGCAAAGTTCTTGAAAGAACTTTGTACACCTAAGAGAAATCCTAAGAAAGGAACCCATAGGGTTAGGGTGAGTGAGCATGTTTCGGCAATTTTCAAACAAAAATTACCAAAGAAATGTGGAGACCCGGGCATGTTCACCATCCCTTGCACCATTGGAGGGCAAAGTTTCAAACGTGCCATGTTAGACCTTGCAGCCTCTATTAACGTCATGCCCCTATCCATTTATGAGACCCTAGGCCTAGGACCTTTGTCTAAGACCGGGGTGGTTATTCAACTAGCCGATAGGTCTAGTGTCTATCCCAAAGGCTTGATAGAGGATGTACTAGTAGAGGTAGATAACCTTGTCTTCCCGGCGGACTTCTATGTTTTAGACATGAAGTCTAGTTCAAATGCCACTCCCCTTCTCCTTGGTAGGCCATTCATGACAACCTCTAAGACCAAGATTGATGTGTCGAACGGATGTTTGACAATGGAGTTCGAAGGAAAGAGATTGACCTATAATATCTATGACTCTATGAGACACCCTAGTGACGTTCAATCTTGTTTTTTCTTAGATATTTTTGAGCCTTTGGTACATCAAATGTACAAATTATGTGATAGGGACCCACTTGAGGTGGCCCTAACTAACAATGTGGAAGAAGAGGGTTTGCGCTTTTTGTTGTCGGTTGATGTGCAGGAAAATCTCAAGGACTTGGAGAAAGAAGAGCCACTAGACACTTATGAAGAACTCATCATCATCGAGATGCTGAAAACAGGGGACTTCAGTGGAAAACGCTGGCAGCGCCACACAACGCTGCCAGCGTCCACCAGCGCCGGCAGCGTCCTGCTCTGGAGAACTTGTCCGAGCTCTTTGCTTTGAGCATACCACTCCACAAGCCCCTTCCCTCAATTGTGAAGCCCCCGAAGGTCGAGTTGAAGACTCTTCCAAGTCATTTAAAGTATATCTTCTTAGGAGACAACCACACCCTACCTCTTATAATCTCAAGCACACTCAACGAGGACCAAGAGGGCAAATTGGTAGCATTGCTTCAAAAACATAGAGATACATTTGGGAGGAGCATAGCGGACCTCAAGGGAATAAGCCCGGTGACTTACATGCACAAGATAAGACTTGAAGTGGATGCCAAACCGGTCCGACAACCCCAAAGGAGGCTCAATCCACCAATGGCGGAGGTAGTGCAAGAGGAGGTAATTAAACTTTTACAAATGGGCATCATCTTCCCTATTTCTGACTCCCGTTGGGTTAGCCCAACTGAAGTCGTGCCCAAAAAGGGAGGAGTGACGGTAGTTAAGAACGCACAAGGAGACTTGGTCTCCACCGGACCACAAACTGGTTGGAGGGTGTGTATTGACTACCGCCGCTTGAATGCGGTTACTTTGAAAGATCATTTCCCGCTACCATTTATTGATCAAATGTTAGAAAGACTAGCGGGAAAAGCTTTCTATTGCTTCCTTGACCGGTACTCGGGATATTTTCAAAATCCCAATCGCACCCGAGGACCAAGTGAAGACCACATTCACATGTCCGTTCGGTACATTTGCTTATCGCCGAATGCCATTTGGTCTATGTAATGCACCGGGAACCTTCCAACAGTGCATGTTGAGTATATTCTCAGACTTTGTAGAAAAGATCATAGAAGTATTCATGGACGATTTCACCGTCCATGGGGACTCCTATGATGCATGTCTAAAACACCATGCTCTTGTCTTAGAGCGATGCCAAGAGTCCCATCTCATCTTAAACTCCGAAAAATGTCATTTCATGGTGATTAGTGGCATCGTTCTAGGACATGTAGTGTCGCAAAGGGGGGTTGAGGTGGATAAGGCTAAGGTTGACATTATCAAAACCTTACCTTATCCATCTAACACCCGAGACATTAGGTATTTTCTAGGACATGCCGGTTTCTACAGGAGATTTATTAAAGATTTTTCAAAGATTGCTAACCCCCTATGTAAGCTTTTGCACAAAGAAGCGGAGTTTGTCTTTGATGCCTCTTGTAGGAAAGCTTTTGATGATTTAAAGAAGAGATTGGTCACCGCACCAATTATTCAAGCACCTCAATGGGACATTCCATTTGAAATCATGACTGATGCAAGTGACTACGCATTGGGAGTAGTTTTGGGTCAAAAGAGTGACAAGGGACCCTATGTGATTCAATATGCATCTACACTTTTGAATGACGCTCAAAAGAACTACTCTACAACGGAGAAGGAGTTCCTTGGTGTGATTTATGGCCTAGAGAAATTTCGATCCTATCTCTTGGGCACAAAGGTGATCATCTACACCGATCATGCCGCCATTCGATATCTTGTGGCAAAGAAGGATGCAAAACCAAGGTTTTTGAGGTGGATCCTTCTCCTAAGTGAATTCGATGTAGAGATAAAGGACAAGAAAGGAGTGAAGAATGTGGTGGCGGATCATCTAGGCCGGCTAAACCTTGAAGGAAGACCATCATGCCCTCTTGATGAGGTTGAAGGAGGTCTCCCTCATGAGTCCCTATATGTCATCCAAATGGAGGAGCCATGGTATGCTACCATGGTCAACTATTTGGTGACAAAGTGGCTTCCAAGCCATTTTTCTTCCCATCAAAGGAGCAAAGTAAAGTCCGATGCAAAGTACTATATATGGGATGACCCATACTTGTGGAAATTTTGCCAAGATCAACTTATAAGAAGATGTGTGCCCGAAAGTGAGATTCCATCCATCCTACATCATTGTCATGACTATGCATGTGGAGGACATTTTGACCCACAAAGAACCGCAAGGAAAGTGCTTGAATGCGGTTTCTTTTGGCCAAGACTTTTCAAAGATTCGCATAAATTTGTGAAGACTTGTGACCGATGCCAAAGGGTGGGGAACTTGACAAAAAGAAACGAGATGCCACAACAACCCCTCCTCTATTGTGAAGTCTTTGATGTATGGGGAATCGACTTTATGGGCCCCTTTCCTAACTCTTGTGGGTACTTATACATACTCTTGGCGGTGGATTATGTGTCCAAATGGGTGGAAGCAATTCCCACCCGCACCGATGATGCAAAAGTGGTGGCAACCTTCATCCAAGAGAACATATTTTACCGCTTTGGTTTCCCAAAGGCAATGATTAGTGATAGAGGTACTCACTTTTGCAATAAGGTTATTGGAAGCCTTCTCAAGAAGTATGGGGTGAACCATAAAATTTCTACGGCCTATCACCCACAAACAAACGGCCAAGCCGAGCTCTCCAACCGTGAGATAAAAGGGATCCTTGAAAAGACGGTGAATCCGGATAGGAAGGATTGGAGCAAGAGGCTAGTCGATGCTTTGTGGTCATATAGAACCGCATTTAAGACCCCCATAGGCATGTCACCGTTCCGTCTCATTTATGGCAAGGCTTGCCACCTCCCCATGGAGGTTGAGCACAAAGCCTATTGGGCTATCAAATCCTTCAACCAACACCATGATGAGAGCGGTATGCACCGGAAGCTACAATTGCAAGAACTTGAAGAAATTTGCCATGATGCATATGAGAACTCCTCAATTTACAAGGAGAAAACAAGGAAATGGCACGACAGGATGATAAACCGTCGGATTTTCAAAGAACGGGATCAAGTTCTTGTGTTCCAAAATCGTTTTAAACTCTTCCCGGGTAAGTTGAGGTCTAGATGGTTTGGACCTTACACCGTCAAGAAGGTATTTAATCATGGAGCAATTGAAGTGGAAGGCGCCAGGGACGGAAAGCTACTCAAGGTGAATGGCCACCCCCTCAAGCATTATTTCAAGGGATATGCCCGGGAGGGGGAAGAAGAGGTCTTACTTCAAGACCCCGTGTATGAAGGTTGAAAAGCTTGGAGCCACTAAGTCGAGCCATCGACTCTAAATAAACGGCGTGTAAATATTCTATTCTTGTGAATATGTCATTTAAGTTTCATTGCTAATTTTTTTTAGTATTTGAGTTGTTTTTAAGTAATTAGAATTTGCATCAATCCAAGTTTTTTGAAGTTACTAACGGTTTTGTGAAGTTTTTGCAAGTTTTCGGCCGCCTCGGGATGTTTGGAAGACTTAGCCAAAATTTGGCTAAGTGCAAAAACTGAAGTGCAAAAACTGCGGGACTCGGTGAAATTTTGATATTGAAGGTTATTATGGGTCATTGGAGTGAAAATCGAAGTCTAGTGGTGTTTGGAAGACTTAGCCAAAATTTGGCTAAGTGCAAAAACTGAAGGAACACGGCAGTGAAGACTGCTACCAGCGTCCTGCGACGCTGCTAGCGTCACAGGACGCTGCCAGTGTCACTTGGCGCTGCCAGCGTCGAACGCTGATATCAGTTCTTTCTTCGCACGAATTCATCACAATCAAACAAAACACTCTTATCTCCTTTTTCACGAAAACCCCCAAAAAACAACCCCAATTCATCAAAACTTCATCTTTCTCCCCCAAATCTTAACAAAACTTCATCAAAATCAATCAAATTCTTCATTCTAACCTTCATTCTACATTCAAACACCTCCAAAACAACCCAAATCACTCAAAATCTCATAAAAATTCCTCTTTGAAAATCTAGAAAACTCTTCCTCAAATTCGAATTTAAGGAGCTTTTAGTGGGTCTTTAAAGGGTTTTGAAGGATTCTTTGCTTATTTTAATCTTCAAGGAGCTAAATTTTTGTGAAATCGGGAAGGTATAACTTAATACTCATCTTTTCCATTTTGTTCATTGATTTTTGCTCGAAAATTAGGCTAGAATTAGTCTTATTTTGAGTTGTTTTTCCTGCTCTTGTTGATTGTTTAGCTAGGATTGGTAAAACTTTTCTGAGTAAGGCATAAGAATTCAACAAACACTAAACTTTTTAGGTGTTGGGATTGTTGCACACCAAGTGTTTGTTGAATTGCTTGTTTAAGTGAAAAACTACTTTGAGTGTTTGCTTGTTGTTGTGTTGTATTGTATTGTTGAAATTTTTGCAGAAAAAGGCTCCTAAAATCTCCAAGTTGTTTGGGAAGAGAAAGAATAAGAGGGCCGCGGTGAGTGAGCCTGACACCGATGTTGAAGTGGTGTTCATGGGTTATGAGAGGTAGAGTGCTCAACATAAAAAAATCTGGGACAAACTCACCACACCCCGACAACAACCCCTCATAACCACAAAATTATTTTCCCCAAGCACCCTCCATGCCTTGGGAATGTTCGACTAGACAAGGGATATGCTAGCTAAAGTAGGGCTAGAAGCTTATCTCGAACCAGACTCTTGGGATTACACCTATAAGAGTTTCACGTACGAGTTCCTAGCTACCTTGTCCGAGTTGGACTTACCCGAGGGAAATGAAAAAGCCTACCGCTTCCGCCTCAACCAAAATTGGCACAACGCCCCAATCTCCGAAATTTGCCAAATCCTAAAAATCACCAAAAACCCCGAAGAGATTAAATGCCCAAAGGGAGAATTGTACAACATGTGGAGCGATATTACGGGATGTAACGTTGCATCTAAGGATGAAAAACTCTCCACCATCACCCACCCCGTGCTTAGACTTATTACCCGGTTCCTTACCACCATTTTTAACTCCGCGGGAGAGCCCGCTTAGGTACCGGAGACCATCCGGTTGTGTTTGTGGACTATGCTCCCGGGAGGGGTGGGGGTACCGGATTGGGCGGACTTGTTCATGAGAGCTTGCATTAAGCATCGCCCAAAATCAACTAAAGCAAGTATCCACCTTGGGGGGTGATGTCCTTTCTGGTGCAACGTTACGAAGGGGGGATTGATGAGGAACAAGAGGTTAACTCTTGTAAGGGTTTAACAAGGTACAACCACTTGGGGCTAGAAGATGTACATATGTTCAAAGTTAGCAAAGTGGAACCTTTGAGAGAATTTTGGTTGGGGAGTGATGGCCTAAGCTATATGAAAATGCCTCGACCTTTAAACAATCCTTTACCAAGGGGGCCAAAATCGGAGGATTTCTTTTGTCCTAGGGAAGAGAGTTTGGGGGAGAATTGTAGTGAGGCGGAGGTAGTGGAAGTGCCCTTGCGGCAAAGAAGGAGGCTAAGGAGAGAGCAAGGTGAGGGAACTGAGCAAGTTAACGAAGAGAGAGGGAGATCCTCGCAATTGAGCAAGGACCTTTCCAAATCCCACCTTTTCAACAACAACAACAACAACAACAACAACAACAACAACCACCACCATACCATTCCCAATCATCTTACCAAAGCCACCAAGACACCGACACCCCAATGTATGACGCGGAGACTCGTTCTAGCACCCCAATGGAGCCATGGCAACAACAAATGGCATCATACTTTGCTAGCACCAATGATGTCCTCAAGCACATCAGTGGACGGGTGGACGCCTCTTACAATTGGCAACAAACCCAAGGAGGTAGGCTAGAGTCCTTAGATGTTTGACATAATGTGGTGGAGGCAAGGGAGAGGTTGAGATAGGAGGCCGAGAGGGCCCAACAAGAAGAGTGGAGGAGGATGTTGAAGCGGTAAGAGGAAGACCGCCTTTGGCAAGAGCAACAAAACCAAAGGTGGAAGGAACAAAATGACATGTGGATGGCCCAAAACTCTTGGAGGGAGCAAGCCACAAACCATTTCCAAGCTCAAAATGAGCGCCACCAAACCTACCTTCAAGATTCATATGAAGATGCGGTGGCACACGAGGATGTGTTTGGTTTGGCTAGCTCACTTTTCGGAATGTCCATCCAACAAAACCCCGGCTACCCCATTCATTACACACAAGAAGCCCTTGATGAAGGCCTAGAAAGAAGAAGAAGAGTTAGAGAAGAAAGAGAGAGGAGGAGAAACCGAGGAGGTGCCTCGGGTTCTTCTCATTTCAACAATTGATGAAGCATCCCACCCTTTCCCCTACAATGAGGACATTGTATGATCTAAGTGTGGGGGAGAGGATTGTATATATTTGTTTTGTTTTGATGCATTTTGTTTTGTTTTGAAGAAAAAGCAAAAGAAAAAAAAAAATTAAAAATCCCGACTAGGTGAAAACCCACAAGGGTGGGCACCTAGGCAAAAATTGGGAAGGTGGCCGAGGACGGAATGAAAACCCAAAAGGGCATTCCGGGAAAAATGAAAAATCGAGTTGCGAGCCACCAATGAGAGGAAAGGAAAAGCTAAGGTGAAAACCCGAAAGGGCACCTTAGGCAAAATGAGGGATTTTCAAGAAAAAAAATGAAAAAAAAAAAGAAAAAACATCTGAGCAAAATACTTCCGATGAAGAGGATTTTTGGAAGGAAAAGAAGGGAGAAATAAGGAGGAATTTGGAAGGAGGCTAGCTTAGGATTTCTTTTTATTTTTCTTTGAGTCACAACTTTGGTTCCAATTCGGTGGATTTCTCTTGGTGGTTGCTTGGTTGTGCGAAATGTGTAGTTTGGGACCAACCAAGTAACCATGCTATACACTAGTGGAGAAATAAGGGGGTGATCTAAGAAGTGGAGTTGCATGGAGTTTGGTGATGAGGATCATCTCGCTATGCCTTGGGATAAGGCAAAGATGGTCATACTACAATCTTGGGAGGTATAAGAAGCGAGGAGTTGAGGTGAGATGAGTCGGAGTTGGTGGTGTGTCGAGTCTTGTATTGAGGGAGTTATAAGTAGGAAGTGGTAAGAAAAGAGTGTGTCACAACAACTTTGAGTCATTTTCTTTTAATAGGTGGTTGTGTTTTGAGGGAGATATAAGAAGGTAGTGGTGAGGGAAGAAAGGTCATTACCGTCACATGCTATGTTTGGACTCGTGTTTTTCTTGCTAATTTCGAGTTTTACTCGGGACGAGTAAAAGTCCAAGTGTGGGCGTATTTGACAACCCCAAAATGTGTCGTGTTTAGTAGTGTTTATTAGGTTCATTTAATGTACGTTTTACGGGTCATTAGCATTGTTTTATGCTAACCTTAGTCGTTGTAATTATGTTGTTATTTAGTATTTTTACGTCAAATATTAGAGTCAAGCCGGAAGTCAACGAAAGTCAAAGTCAAACCCGAGACCCGAGACCCAAACCCGACAATTGGAGTGGGCTAGGAGCAAATTATCAATTCATGAAAAGCAAGTCCAAAGGGTCAATGGAAGTCAAGGCGAGACTAAAGTCCAAAGGGGTCAACGAAAGTCAAGGCGCTTAACCAAGGGGAAAAACTGGCAGCATGAAACGCTGCCAGCGCCAGTGAACGCTGCCGACGTCCCACGACGTTGCCAGCGTCCGTGGGCGCTACCAGCGTTTGTGGGTGCTGCCAGCGGCCTGGCCTCAGACATGTGTTCCTTCATTCTCCGTCTTGTCATTTTGAGGCCCATTTCTCAAGGCCCTAGGTTTCCGGAGCCAAGGGTATAAAAGAGCCAGATTTTAGAGAGAGAGAGCATGCAACATTCCATAACATAACACATTAGAATTCTCTCAATCTTTGTTCTTCATTTTTGGCTTGTAATTTGGTTGAACTTTATTTTGGGTTGTAATACTTGGATTATGGGTAGCTAATCCTCCATTTCTTAGTGTAATTGGAACAAGTTCTCTTCTTTTAGCATTTTAAGACTTTTTGAACCTCTTCTTCTCTATTTAATGCCATTTTCACATGTTTAAATTCCATTGTTGAATGAATTGTTGTTGAGACTAACCATCTTAGCAAGTGTTTGTTTAATTAGTGCTTTGTCTTGATAAATTTGGTTAATTTGTCTTGATATTGTTGAAGCAACCTTGAAAGATTGTAACTTTGGTTTAAAGATGGAATCTTTTGAGTGGAATTTGGTTTATTATGTGATTAGAACATGGTTTAATGTTTTATTATATGATTCTAGCATGTTTCATTGGTTTTGTTCATAAAGCTTGCATCTTTGATTGTGCTTATGTTTTAATAAGTATTGGTTGAGTTGTAAAGGGTCAATCTTGGTTGATTTAATCCTTGTTGACTAATTTCTTAGAAACTTGTATTAGATAATTAGAGAAGAGAGGAAAGGAAGAGTCTTTACTTTCCTAATTGTTGGGAACTTGGGAAAATTACACTAAGGGCTTGCTTGGGATGGGAGTAATTATTAAGGGAGTAATGGGAGTTAAAACAAGAAGAAATTGGAGGAAATTGGTGTTTTGTGGTGGTTGTGAAGGGTGGAAAGAGGAGGTGAGGGAGGAATTATTACCTCCATATGGAGGTAATGCATTACTTGAGGGGGGAGGTAGGTAACTATTACTCCCTTAATGGAGGGACTAATACACTATATTTCCCCATTTCTATCCATTTCCATCTCCTACCCCCGTCACTTCCCTCCATTTTTTAGTTCATTTAAGCTCTATTACTCCCGTAATAATTACTCCCATCCCTAGCAAGCCCTAAGTTGTTTCTCCATATTTGAATCTTTAGTAATTGTTGTTTATTTTAGACTTGTTAATGAATTTCTCGAATCAAACTCTCCCCCTATATGTTATCCTACATGTTTTCTCATTGTGAATATCTTAGCTTGTAATTAATTTAAGTTTTTGTCTTAATTAGTGTCTTAATTTGTGATTAGAGTAATTAATTAGTAATTAGTTTTGTTAATTGGCTTTTAGCAAGAGTCTAGATTAGATTAATTTAGTTAATACCGCCTTCTCTTGGGTTCGACCCTATTCTTACCATTTACTACCTTTAATTAAGATAGTTTATGTTTGTTTAGGAGATGTTAAATTGTTATTTGATCGTAGCTAATTAGCGGATTTAACGACACGCGAAATTAAGCCTCGTCAATAGGCCCCTCATTTGCTACTTTTGCAAGAAGACCGGTCACCGTTTCCGTGATTGCCCCGATCGTAAGATTCCCACCCCCGGTGCCAAAGCTTGAGGATCTATCTATGTTCTAAGCCGAGCGGAAGTCGAGCCGAAGCCGATGCTCATCCGGAGATAATTACGGGTATGTTCTCAATCTTAGAGCAACCGTGCCTTATTTTATCTGATACCGAAACATCCATGTCCTTTGTGTCTTCAACTTACGTAGTTAAGTTAACTATCGAGCCTACTTCTAGTGAGGATACTCCCATATACTTACCGTCCGGAGAAATCATCTCATGCTCTACCTTCTACCCCAACGTCCCTATTTCCATTGCCGGGACCATCTTTCCCGCTAATCTCCTTAAGTTTCCCCTAGGAGAGTTTGATGTAATCCTAGGTATAGATTGGCTAGCGTTGTACCACGCTATATTCGAGTGTAGAGATCAAACGATCTATCTAAAGAGTCCTTTAGGAGTTAGATTAACCTATAAGGGATCTCATTCCCGAATGGGTGTGAAATTGATTTCCGCAATGAAGTTGTTGAGTTTGGTAAGAATGGGTCAACCGACATTCTTGTGTGTCGTGCCTTCGACATCCACCTTCTTGCCAAAGATCGAAGATGTGCCGATAGTGCGTGACTTTGTTGATGTATTCCCCGAAGTCTTTCCCGGGATCCCTCCCGAGCGTGATGTGGAGTTTTCCATTGACCTTATGCCCGGAACCGGACCCAAAGCTAAAGCTCCATACCGCATGGGTCCAACCGAGTTGAAGGAGTTAAGGAAGCAACTTGATGAGATTATCGAAAAGGGTTTCATTCGACCGAGTGCCTCGCCTTTGGGTGCTCCCGTTCTCTTTGTGAAGAAGAAGGATAGTTCCATGAGACTTTTCATTGACTACCGTGAATTGAACCGAGTTACAATCAAGAACAAGTATCCTTTGCCAAGAATTGAAGATTTTTTCGATCAACTAAAGGGTGCTTCTACCTTTTCCAAGATTGATTTGAGATCCGGATACCATCAACTTCCCGTTCAAGATGCCGACATACCGAAGACCGCTTTTAGTACAAGATATGGTCATTTTGAGTTCAAGGTGATTCCATTTGGTTTGACTAATGCTCCCACTATTTTCATGGATCAAATGAACCGCACCTTTAGTTAGTATCTTGACAAGTGTGTAGTGGTTTTCATCGACGACATTCTTGTTTTCTCCAAGATCGAAGAAGAGCATGCTAATCATCTTAGGACTATTTTGGGTGTCCTTCGTCGTCAAAGGTGGTTTGCCAAATTCTCCAAGTGTGAATTTTGGTTACCTAAGGTGTCTTTTCTTGGACGTGTAATTTATAAAGAAGGTGTGATGGTAGACCCTTCTAAAATTGAAGCCGTGTTTGATTGGAAGAGTCCAACCGATGTTAGTGAAGTCCGAAGTTTTCTTGGTTTAGCTGGTTACTACCGTCAATTTGTCAAAGATTTCTCGAAGCGTACAAGACCGATGACTCAATTGTTGAAGAAAGAGACCAAATTCGTTTGGAATGAAGCCTGTGAAGCCGCTTTTCAAAAATTGACGAAAAGGTTGACTACCGCTCCGGTGTTGACTTTACCTGAAGAGGTTGTAGACTTTGATGTCTATTGTTATGCTTCCAAGTTGGGATTGGGTTGTGTACTTATGCAAAATTGAAAAGTGGTTGCTTATGCCTCGAGACAGTTGAGAGTTCATGAAGTGAACTACCCTACTCATGATCTAGAATTAGCCGCCGTTGTCCATGCCTTGAAGGTGTGGAGGCACTATCTTATTGGTGTTCATTGTCGCATTTACACCGTTCACAAGAGTTTGAAGTACATATTTACTCAAAAGGAGTTGAATATGAAACAAAGAAGATGGTTGGAGTGACTAGATTGTCCCTAGTCATTCATTTGAGGTGACGTCTCGAAGTGACTAGATTGTATGTGGATCGATGGTTGGTTCAGCACCATGGGGTGATGGAGATGACTGGTCGTTTACAAAGACGGACTATTGAGACACTCTGTAGGGCAGTGACCATGATAGAGTCCCTTATCAAAATTGTTGAAGCCTGGTCGTGGCGGGGATTTCTATTTTATTCCTATGAGTCGATTCTTTAGACTGGCGACCATTTACCTGAGTCGGTGTAGTTTCCGATTGACTTTGGTTTTTGTCCTAAGTCGTGCCGTGAAAGGAGGCCGATGAACATCTTCTGGGTCATGGTGATCTGCATTATACAGTGTAAGATGGGTCAACAGGAATTGTCCACCCACGTTGGGTATTAACATCTTCGGGCCACTCGAGGAGTAGTAACTGGAAATGCGTGGCCACGCTCGGAAGAGATCTTTGGTAGATTTTCCGGTCAGACAGTTACTATCCCAGATCGATAAAACCACTCTATTTATATTTTTCAATCGCAAGTGCGACCTGAAAGACACCTTGTGATGAGTGGGAGGATGTGACGCAAAAGTGACAAGAGAATCGGTAGCACACAACTTGTCGAGACAAGTGGGAGATATTGTTGGAGTAGGAGTCCTCCGCAATAGTGTTGCTACATGCACAACTTGTATCGGACAAGTGGGAGATTGTTGGAGTAAGTGTCCTCCACAATAGTGCATTTATATAATAAATCTCATTTGGAATATACGTGGCATGATTAGTATATTTTGATACTCCATGTCAGTTGATTAACGTAAATTGGTAACGCTCAGCTGACTAGAGTTTGTCGTTATTGTCGTATGACGGCGGTGATCAACTGATCCCTTTAGGTCACACCTATAGGATGAGACCCAAATAGAATACTAATTATTTGTATATGATACAGTTTAATTAGGGCATTACATATATTTTATATGTACGTTTAGTTACGAGAGTTATTTATTGGAAATTGAGTTAGGAACTCATTCCACTTAAGTTTATTAGTCAATTATACGATAACTGACTGAATAAATTTTACGTCTTATTTTAATACGATTAAATAAGATTTAATTTAGTGATTAATCCTTAATTCATTAAATTAGTTGAGGTTATGCATATATTTTGAGGTAGAGGTAATTAGTTAATTATATTTACAAAGAGTTGTAAAATAAATTAACTGGGCATTGTGGGACCCATTATATATTGATATAATGGTAAAATATCACTTAAAACTTAAGTACATGTTGTTTATAAATTTGTGTCATATAATTGTTATATGATCAAATTAACACTTAATTATACAAGATAATTAAACATATGATTAATAAGTATTTGTGGGACAAATATGAAAAATCAAAATGGTCCATATTGGACATAAGTGACCGGTTGTGTACTCATAAAAGACAATGATAATTGTCTTGAGTGACTTGCACATAAACATACTTGATAATGACATATCCTACAAGCTTTAATCACTACTATAAAAACAAGCTATTACAATTTACAACGGTTAAAAACCGTTGTAATATAAAAAAGCGGACGTTGTTAAAGATTTTAACAACGGTTCATATTTAATTAAAAAACCGTTGTGAATATGTTTAACAACGGTTAAAAACCGTTGTCGTTACTAGCCATCCGTTGTTAAACCGTGAAAATAATTTTGGTGGGAAAGATACAAAAACGTTTATGTTAGCAGAAACCATTGTTGAAAGTTTTAATAACAACGGGTATATTAAAAAAAACCGTTGTTAAAATCGTTGTGAATAGTTTTAACAACGGTAAAAAAGCGTTGTTATTTCTAGCCAACCGTTGTTAAATGGTGTGAATAATTTTGGTGGGAAAGATACAACAATGTTTTTGTTAAAAGAAACCGTTGTTAAACGCGTGTGTAGTTTTGATGGGAAATATTATAACAACGCTTAAGTTTGTCAAACCCGTTGTAAATAGAGGTAATAACAACGGATTATATTAAGGAAGCCGTTGTGGAAAGCTTTAATAACAACAGGTATATCAGAATAAACCGTTGTTAAAAGTATGATTAGTTTTGGTGGGAAATATGTAACAACGCTTTTAATGTACTTTAAAATAACCGTTGTTATTTCTTTTATTATTGTTTTTGAAAAAATTTAAATTTGTTCCCCTGCCAGTGAAAATCCTGCATAAATCAGCAGCAGCAGCACGCATAAACCAGTTTCAGCAGCAGCAAAATGATATATATATATATATATATATATATATATATATATAAATCAGCAGTAGCAAAATGATATATACAACCAACATAATCTCCTTTAGAGCAATTCATACTTACAATTTGCTCTAATGACTTCTACAAATAAAATTTTCCTATCTTCCAAAATGATCTAAGATTCATTTATTCTTCCTTGGAATAATGTTCAAGGACGTATTTGCCCCACAAGTCCCTTACCTCGTCTATTTGGTGCTTTTTGTACTCAGAGACATGTGGCGTGTTGATTACATACTGCGGATAAAACAAATAAAAGACATTGACTTAGGGTAAGAACAATAGCATATATAGCAACATCAATAAAGCAGCAAAGAGATCAGCTCTAATGAAAAAAAGTATTAGCTTCATTAAACTACTAACCCTTTCTGGAATGAGGATATATCTTCGCCTAATAATCTCCAACATGAAACGACATTCGTAGTATCCACATTGTATGTTATCCGGTTGTTTAGGGACCTATTATTACATAAAAAACGAAGAGACGAGAAGGCAATTACCAATTAGTTTAATGCATAATTAAAAAGGACATATGTCATGCACTTAAGGTATTGTATTTGCCCACGTACCCCTGTTATTGTAGTAAAAGTAGGGTCATCATCAGAATCTTCAGTGAGTTGATCGTCGTTATCTCTTTTCTTCTCAAAGGCCCTTTAGAAAAAAAAAGAGGCAGAAACTCTCATAAATATATATGTGTAGTAGTGAAAATAATAATAATTGAAACTTAATATTATGTGCCAAATCAGTATTATTAACTTACTTGATAATCAACTTCTTAAAGGTCTCGGATGGTTGTTTATGCAAAGAGTCCAACCAAAAGACTTTCTTCTTGGTCGGCATGATCGCTGATAGCACCCAATGTCTCCTAGATCGAGAGACACATCATTATTAACAAGCACAACATCATAACCAAACATATAAAAATGTAATTGTGTTTGGAATCGTAATATTAATTATATATTACCCGATTTCATTATAAGGGGAAAGAATGAGCTTGTTGTTTTTCGTCAATTCCTGAGCAATATAATCTATACATTCTTCATACGAAATAATCCCGATATGCATAGATAAAATATAAGGGCACATGAATCCATATAGATTATGTGGACTCTTGGTCTCAGGGGTCACAACCGATTTCAAGAACCTACATGACGGTTTTAATTCCGATATTAAAAACACTATATCTTAGTTAGAATATTAGAATATTGCATGATTTATTAAGAAACTTACTTCATCCAAACAAATAGGTGTTGGACATCAATCTCGTCAAGGCCAGCCCAAATGGCTAGAATATCCCATGACAGAACTGCTTGACGTTCTTTCCCTAAAATATCATCCTCGAGCGAAATAATTATTAATTGCTCGCTTGCTATGCGAGCATCAGCCTCCTTATAAAGGTCCATCATCGTCATCGTTCTTACTTTTTCCATGAAAATGTTCACAGTATAATTAGTACGGGATAGACTCCTAACATCTTTCAGCTGGGGGAAATGATGCGAATTTTCTTTTGTGCTACCTGTCACAACATCCTACATGTGGCTAACTAAAATAAGTACTTAACTAAACTAATCCATACGAAACATATCCCAGTTTGAGCTATTTAAAAAAATTAAGTACTTAACTAAATACCTCATCAACTTGATCTTTCAATGAGGTAGTAGTAGGATTATTGTCGTCTTTCGGGCGATCAACCGTCTGTATTTTTTACCCTACAAAAAAAAGTGTATTTTATTATTTTTCAGATTACGTCAAAGATAAATAGTTATTTAAAAAAATCGAGAAGTAATACGTACATATACCTCATCAACTTTCTCTTTCAATGATGAGGCAGTAGTAGAAATTAAAATATAAAGAGAGTTTTTAAAAAAATGGAGAAGTTAATTAAATACCTCATCAAGTTGTTGTTTCGACGAGGTAGTAGAAAGATTGTCTATCGAGTTAGTCTTATCCATGTTTTTTGTTACCTACAAAACAAAAATATAACATATAAATTTCACTAATTATGTAGGTGATGAACAAAGACAAAAGGCTGGTTAGATATATTTTTCTAACCCCGACTACATTCGGTTGAGTCGTACGCGAATGAGCCAGGTAAATGTGCTTATTAGGCCATTGGACAAAAGCCTGAACCGCATCTGCCAAAATTTGAAGGTCGTCACGGACTGGGACGGGCAATTGAAGCGTTTCACAGCCCTGCAGGCTTGATTTATCTCCACTTTTGTATGATTCGGCAAGAGTGGTACGCCATGAACCAAGATGTTTTCTGGTGATTTGCTGGGCATTATGTCTACCCAACCCCGGGCAACACGAACAACTTTCTCGGATGAAGGGTCGGTGAGAATAACTGCCTTCCTTTTTATGGCCTGTACAATACATATTATTAATTAAAAACCAAAATATAATAGAATTCATTAATTAAACGAACAACTTCATGCATACCTTTACGATTACTGGCCCCTCATTTGAAGGTGATGGGTCGTCCGTCTTCTCAGCCGTCATCTCAAGTTACATCCCTGATTATTGTCATCCGTCTTCTCAGCCGTCTCCTCAAGTTGCATCCCCTTTTCAGACTCATTTACCTAATAAAATTAACCAATCAAAGTCTATGATGTCAGAGATTATAACATTAGGTTTTTACCAGTTATTGTAGGGAACACACACCCCGAGTTCAGCAAGAACCAAGGGCTGGAATTTTCAAGCAAAACAACCAAATTATGGTTGTTTTGCTTGAAAATTCCAGCCCCTTGGTTCTTGCTGCACCGAGTAAGGCTATTTAGTAACCATGGTGTACCCGAGTAAGGCTGCAATCACGTATAACATTTGGCGGCTGGAAAGGAACAAATGCAGAAAAAAAAAAAAAAAAAAAGTAATAAAGTCATATTTATACCTTATCGGCTTGCGGTATTAAAATTTCAGCAGCACTAGCTATAGGTACCTCTTTCTGTTTCTCGTTGATCGATACTTCCTCCTCATGAGTGGTGGAGGTAGTAGTGTTCTCTGCCTCTTGAGCAATCTGTTGCACCTCACCCTTTTTAATGACATCCTCCATCATCTTCAATTCTTTTTCGGTAGGCTTGCCTCGCGAATTCATTTTTAGTATCACGGATGCCAATAACTGAACCTGCGTGCAAAAAATGTAGAATCAGCATTTTGTTTAAAACAATAATATGTGAATTTTAAGTGACAATATAAAATGGTACCATGTCAGCCTTCCCCTTGTTTTTCTTCTTCTTTTTCGGGCTAGTTGTCCCATAATATTTCGTGACTCCGACATGTAATGGGATGCCCCTCAATCGACCTGGATGCTCGGGTCGGCCGATCGCTCTAGCAAGAACGTCATCACGACCATGCGGAGTGAATTTCCCTTCCGCAACCTCCTTCAATACATTCTCCTATAATATATTAAATAAACTTCATTTTATTTTTGTTACTAAAATAAATAGATAGTCAGACATACATACGCATAAGAATTAAACAATAAAGTTATTCAAAAACTCGTCTTAATAAAATAATACTTACTATGTTGGCCAAGACTTCCTGATCATATTTGTTACAGGTTCGGGATCCTTTAGGCGTGTGCCCTTCTTTATATAAGTTACGTGTCGATTCAAGTCGGTCACTCCCTTTGACACCTACATACACATTAACTCAAAACTGCTAATGTATGTATACATGTGTATCAAGTCCAAGTATGATTAAAAAAATCTAATATATAGATGCTACTTACGAGATTGTCTTCTATCAATCTGTTACCGCCTTGAGAACCATAGTATACCCCCCCGCTTCTTTGAAATGTTAGCACGATTTCTGGTGCTAACGGCCTTCAAATCATATAAAATAGCAAATAGAGTTTTAGAAATTGCTCAAAAAACAGCAGAAAAATGTAAACATAGGACATGGATACTTAACCTAAAACTTTTCACTAGCTCGTTTCGCCTTAAAATTATCCCATTGTTGCTGAGTGATGTTGGGGTACTTTATCGGTGGGCTCTTATGCATCTCCCTAGTCTCCTTGTCGACATACAAGTGTAATTTGGCAAGGTCACACCTCCACTGCCTTAAGGCTGCCCCTGCCTTATGTAATAGATACTTATCATGGCAGTCGGGCATATCGAAGGCTTCCTGCATCATCATAACATTCAATTACATGTTGTATATATACTAATAAGCGACTGTGTAATATCATACCTCTGTACGAACCAAGAGTAACTTTTGCAAAATAAAATGTTGTTTAGCTAAAGAAATTATCATACCTTTATACGGGTCAAGAGTAACTTCTGCAATACCTTAAATCAATAGGCGCAAACTGTCTGGTTGTAACTCCAATCCAAGTGGATAAATGGCCAGCATTTGTACCGATAGGAACACCTTTCACACCCCATTTTATAGGCAGCGACTGTTTTGCCGCTATAGCTGCAAGGGCTGAAGGGCACTGCGAACCACCCCTCTCACCAGGCTTATCCCCCTTATCATTGTTTTCCGTTCTTTTCCGTTTTCCACCCATGATAATCCTAAAACCCTAAAACCTTCAAAATATATGAAATAGTCGTAACTGAACAGAGTCATGCATGCAAAGATTCTAAAACCCTAAGACCTTAAAAGGAATAAAATAGTAACTAAACAAATAAATAGTCATGCAGAGATTCTAAAACTCTAAAACCTTGAAAAGAAATGAACAAATAATCAGGATGATAAAGAGAACGATAAAGAGAACAAAGACCGAAAAACAAAAAAGATGAAATACAAAAAGATGAACTTCAATCTTAAAACCCTAAAGACGAAACACAAAAATTACCTGATGATGATAAAGAGAACGAGCAGGATGATGATAAAGAGAACGAGGAGAATGATGATGATAATAAACAAAAAGATTTGTGTGTGTGTTGTAAACGAGGACTATGATGATGATGATGATAATCGGATTGTAAATTACTTGTGCGTTTAATTTGCTCTATAGGATTGTAAATTATTTTTTATTAAGAGAAACTATTGACCACAGTTATACTAAAACAAAACCGTTGTGATAGAGTACTGACAACGGTTATAGTATACCCGTTGTTATATAATTTCACCAAAATGCGCCAAAATAAAAAGTCTAATGAACACAATGACAACGGTTTTTATAGTAGGACCCGTTGTTGACAGTAATAAAAACAGTAGTATTATAAAGAACCGTTGTTATAGATTGTGTATTATATTAAATTTTTAAGATACGCGCGCGCGTTATTTAATTTTGAGGCACGAAAATAAATAAATTACGTTTAATTAATTTAACTTTTGTTTAAATTTAATTTATTTATTTAATGTTATAATATATACGTATAATACATCAAAATTGTTATGTTATTTAAAGATTTGTACATATTATATATATATATATATATATATATATATATATAGTTATTTAATTTTGAGGCACGAAAATAAATAAATTACGTTTAATTAATTTAACTTTTGTTTAAATTTAATTTATTTATTTAATGTTATAATATATACGTATAATACATCAAAATTGTTATGTTATTTAAAGATTTGTACATATTATATATATATATATATATATATATATATATATAGTTATTTAATTTTGAGGCACGAAAATAAATAAATTACGTTTAATTAATTTAACTTTTGTTTAAATTTAATTTATTTATTTAATGTTATAATATATACGTATAATACATCAAAATTGTTATGTTATTTAAAGATTTGTACATATTATATATATATATATATATATATATATATATATAGTTATT
>JAIUZE010010978.1:0-31580 GCA_022085475.1 Heliosperma pusillum
ATCATTATATATTGGATTGCCTATCTATTCTTATCATAACTCACATGTATATCTATATATGCATGATTTTACTTTTGTATTTCCTTATATGTACGTTTAAGGTGATATGGCTGGGAGAACCCGGAGTTACTCCCCACTGATTGTGGTGTTCATGTTTTTCATGAATGAACAGGTTGCTTGCATGGATGGCTTTTTGCTTATGCTATTTTGGGTTCGGGTGTGAGCTAGCGGGCGTTGTCCCTGGATGAAACACCGCTAGACGTTGTTTAGCTAGTTGCTAAATCGATTAGAAAAATACCCCATCTATTTCGAAAATACCCCATCTATTTCGAAAATACCCCATCTATATTGTAAGATCACTTTTACTTGTTAACCTTTTTGAGAGACTTCGTCTCTTGATGTAGTATAATTCGTACTTTAGTTTGTAATATATGACACTCCTCGTATTCTTTCCTTGCATGTATAAAAGTTTTTTAAAACTTCATATTTCCGCTATATATTTCACATGCTTGTATGTTTTATCTTTCCGCATTCGCGAGGGTCGTCACAGAAGTGGTCAAAAACCTCCAGGTAACGGTTCCCTTCCATGAATTGATCACTCAAATCTCTTCTTACACAAAATTCATGAAGGATATCTTAACTAAGAAGAGGACTTTAGATGATGCTGAAATCATAGTATTCACAGCTGAGTGCAGTGCTTTGTTGCATAATAAGTCCCCTCCTAAGTTAAAGGATTCCGGTAGTTTCTCTATACCTTGCACTATAGGCACCTACACAATCGATAAAGCACTATGTGATCTAGGTGCCAGTGTAAGCGTCATGCCCTATTCCATATGTGAAAAGTTGAATATGGGAATTCTCAAATGCACCAGTGTCACTCTGCAAATATCAGACCGTTCTTTAAAACAATCTATGGGAGTTTTAGAAGATGTGCCTGTCAAAGTAGGAAAGTTTTTCATTCCCGTCGATTTCATCGTGCTAGATATGGCTGAAGATTCTCAAATCCCTATTATTTTAGGAAGGCCATTTTTACACACTGCCGAAGCAGTAATCGATGTTAAGAATGGAAAACTGACACTAGAAGTAGGTGATGATAAAGTCACCTATAACTTGAACAGTGCAATGAAAGGCCCCATGCTAGAGGAATCTTGCTGTTTTATTGATATTGTCGACTCCATTGTTGATGAATCTCTGTATGCATCAATAATCGAGGATCCTTTAGAGGCAATCTTATTGTTGAAGGATATCTCTGAGAATGACAATTTCGAGATCAGTGAGCTGGCAAAGGACCTAACCGGAGAAGAGATACCGTCAGAAGAAATTAAAGAGTTCATAAGCTTGATTGATACTTCTGCCAAGCCAGAAGTACAAAAACCTGAACTAAAACCTCTTCCCTCGAATCTAAAATATGTTTTTTTAGATGAATCTGAGTATTGCCCATTCATAGTGAGTGCTCTCCTAGATGAAAATCAGTTAACCTCACTATTGACTGTCTTGAAAAAGCATAGAAAAGCAATAGGTTACAAACTCGAAGATTTAACATGCATAAGCCCAGACTTCTGCATGCATAAAATCAATTTAGAAGAAGGCCAAAAACCTTGTGTTCAAGGTCAACGTCGTCTTAATCCCAACATGCAGGAAGTAGTTAAAACTGAAGTTATGAAATTGCTAGATGCTGTCATAATCTATGCAATCTCTGACTCTAAATGGGTTAGACCTGTTCAAGTTGTTCCCAAGAAAGGAGGAACAACAGTAGTCAAAAATGAGAAGAATGAGCTCATCCCCACAAGGATTGTGACGGGATCACGTATGTGTATTGACTACAGAAAGCTGAATCAATCAACTAGGAAAGATCACTATCCTCTACCCTTCATTGACCAAATGCTAGAGAGGTTAGCTTGTCACAAGTATTTCTGTTATCTAGATGGTTACTCAGGATTTTTCCAAATCCCTATCCACCCTGAGGACCAAAAGAAAACCACCTTCACATGTTCTTATGGTACTTTCACTTATCGCAGAATGTCATTTGGCTTGTGTAATGCACCTGCCACTTTCCAGCGTTGCATGACCAGTATCTTCTCAGATTTTGTTGAAACTATCATGGAAGTATTTATGGACGACTTTAGCGTCTATGGCATTTCCTTTGATCATTGTTTGACAAATCTATCCAGAGTTCTAAAACCCCGTGAAGAAGTCGACCTTGTTCTCAACTGGGAAAAGTGTCACTTCATGGTGAACGAAGGTGTAGTTTTAGGTCACACCGTTTCAGAAAGAGGTATAGAAGTGGATCGAGCTAAGATCCAATTTATTGAACAGCTACCACCCCCTGCTAATGTAAAAGGAATCAGGAGTTTCCTTGGCCACGCCAGTTTCTACCGACGATTTATAAAAGATTTTTCAAAGATAGCCAAGCCCCTGACTGAGCTCCTTTTCAAGGATGCACCTTTCAATTTCACAAAGGAATGCCTTGAGGCATTCAACAAAATCAAACGTGCTTTGATCACCGCACCTATAATCCAGTCGCCTGATTGGAATCTGCCCTTTGAACTGATGTGCGATGCGAGTGATTATGCCGTAGGAGTTGTTTTAGGGCAAAGAAAGGAAAAGTTTCTTCATGCGATTTACTATGCTAGTAAAACCCTAGATCCTGCCCAAATCAACTATGCCACCACTGAGAAAGAACTTCTCGCCATTGTCTATGCCTTAGACAAATTTCGCTCGTACCTAATAGGATCAAAAGTTATTGTCTACACTGACCATGCTGCCTTGAAATATCTGCTTTCAAAGAAAGAGGCAAAACCTAGACTTATCCGATGGATCTTACTCCTTCAAGAGTTTGATTTAGAGATCCGGGATAAGAAAGGAGCAGAGAATGTAGTCGCTGACCACCTCTCAAGGATAAGAGTAACTGAAATAGGATTACCAACGCCAATTAATGATTCGTTCGCTGATGATTCATTAATGGCAATTGCGGACTCTTCTCCTTGGTATGCTGATATTGCCAACTTCTTTGGCGGTTGCCAGCTACCCTCCGACCTTTCTTATAACCAAAGAAAGAGATTTTTGCATGATGCAAAATTCTTTGTTTGGGATGACCCCTATCTTTTCAAGCAGTGCTCAGATGGTCTGTATAGACGTTGTATCCCCAGTGGGAAGTAAAAGGAGTTTTAGAAGGATGCCACTCATCTGCTTATGATGGTCATCATGGTCCGTCCAAGACCGTAGCCAAAGTCTTACAATCCGGGTTTTTCTGGCCCTCGATGTTTAAAGATTCAAGAGACTTTGTTATGGCTTGTGATGGTTGTCAACGAATGGGTCAAATATCCAAAAGACATGAAATACCTCAAAACGGCATATTAGAAGTCGAGATATTCGATGTCTGGGCTATTGACTATCAAGGACCACTCCCTTCTTCAAATGGAAATCGTTACATTTTAGTCGCTGTCGACTATGTTTCAAAGTGGGTAGAAGCAATTGCCACCCCCAACAATGATGGTAGAGCTGTGATACGACTATTTAAAAAGATCATCTTTCCGCGTTTTGGTGTACCCAGAGCCGTGATCAGTGATCGAGGAACTCATTTCGGAGAAAAGCAGTTAGACACTCTGCTTGCCAAGTATGGTGTGTATCACAGACGAGGTTTAGCCTACCACCCCCAGACCAGCGGTCAAGTAGAAGTTTCGAACAGAGAGCTAAAAACAATTCTTCAAAAAGTAGTCTCGAAATCTAGAACCGATTGGAGTAATAAGCTCGATGACACCTTATGGGCTTATCGCACAGCTTTCAAAACCCCGATTGGAACATCCCCCTATCGGTTGGTTTATGGAAAGGCCTGTCATCTCCCTATTGAGTTAGAGTACAAAGCTCAATGGGCTATCAAAGAACTCAACTTAGACACTAAGCTTAGCGCTGATAGACGACTTTTGCAACTGAATGAGCTAGAAGAGTTTCGTTTGCAAGCTTACGAGAATTCTAGGATTTATAAAGAGAAAACGAAGCGTTTGCACGACAAGAGGATAATCAGAAAAGAATTCAATGTCGGTGACCAAGTACTTTTCTTCAACTCCCGTTTGAAAATTTTTCTGGGAAAACTTCGATCAAGATGGTCTGGACCATTCACTGTCACATATGTAAGCAAATACGGTTATATGGAAATAATGACTAGTAATGGTGAAAAATTCAAGGTCAATGGACACTGATTGAAACTCTACTACATCAATTCCATTATCGGATGCTTAGATATTGTCTATATAGAGCGTCAATCCCCAACCAGATGATTTCATAGGAGTATTCGTCGAGCGGGACGTTAAACCAGCGCTTCTCGGGAGGCAACCCGTGTTTCCTTTCTTTTTGCATTTTATTTTTGCTTTCCCTTTTTCGTTGTTTTGTTAGATTTACTTTGCAGATGAAAGAGTTTTTGAAGAATCTATGAAGATCTTCCTTGTCAAGTCCAAAAGACTAGCTTGGGGGAGTCCGCGCTGACTAGTAAGCTTCACTCTCCTTTCATCTTTTTCCCTTTTTACCCTTCTTCCCATTGAGCATCTCGTTGCATATTTAGTCTTTGTGCTCACATTGAGGACAATGTGATGTTTAGCTTGGGGGAGGGATTGCATTTTCCCATTTTGCATTTTAGTTGTTTATATTTTTCAAATTTTTGAATAAGAGAAAAATTTAAAATTTTGAACATAATTGAATGCTTTTCATGCTTTGCTTGCTTGTTTACTATGCTATCATGTTACATTTCCCAAACTTAGAGCTTTCAAAAGATAATGATTCAATATTCATTGAATTGTGCATACATGGGGAAGTCTTGTACACAGTAGGCATGGAATGAATCTATAGATGAGTACGCTTGATCTTGACATTTGGCAAGTTACATATATTGTAAGGTAGAACCTCCTTAGGCTGGTACATCGATACCCAGTCTCATTAAGGTGTGTGTAGTTCTCCTTGTGATGTGTGTCATGTCAAAACGCATAAGTATGGTTCTCATTTCATTCCTATAAGCATTGCATTCATGATTCACTAAGATTTGAAGCCTTTTTCACTTTGAATTACCCCTCAAAATTAGCCCCTTCATACAAATGTTTCACAATATAACAACTACCTATAAAAACTGCCTACCTTGTTGAGTTAGCAGCTAGACTATGGTGTATGCGTCACCAATTCTCTTGTCCTATTACAATCTCCCACTCAATGCAAGGTGTCTTGCAGGTCGTATTTGCATTTGATCATATCAAGAGTGGTTTCCTCGATCTGGAGAGTAACTGTCTGACCGAAATTATCTACCATAGATACCTTCCGAGCGTGGCCACGCATTTTCAGCTTACTCCTCCTCGAGTGGCCTTGAGATTTCAAAACAACCCTGACAAGGGGTGGACAATTCCTATCGCACTATTCCCTTTGCATAGCCACAACTCATTATGACCCAAAAGATGCTCATTTGACCCCAGTTACGAAGGTCGTAGAGCATAAATCAAAGTCACTCTGAAACTGTGCCACCTTAGGTGAACAGTCTTTAGTTAAAGAATTGACTAAAAAAGAATACTATAGTAGCTCTTGCCACGACAAAGCTTCAAGAGTTGCCAGAACTCTATAAGCGGTCACTACCCGACAGATTGTCCCTTACAGTCTGTCTATGTGATTGACTGGTCATCCCTTATGACCCTATGGTACTTGAACTTGCCATCAATTGCATCACACTCTAGTCACTTGGAGACGTCACCTCATATAAGCAACTAGGGGTCAATGCTATGTTAATCTAGTCCACTTTAATGGGGTTCAAAATTGTCTCTACAACCCATTTGGATATAACAAAGCACAAAACGAGTTTTAGAAACTCAAACGATAAATGTGATTATCATATATAAACAATCAACACAATGTTATTGCTTCATATCATATAATCTAAAGTTTATTTCGTCCATGACAATTCATGACGATCTTATTAAATGCAATAAAGGCTTGGGTAGTGAATGTACCATATATTCATTTATTCCAACCTTCTGAATTGCCTTTTTCATTCCATCCAACGTTATTCCTAATAACATGAATTCATCTACATACATGTCTAGATCCCAATCTAGTGTTGGGCTTTTTAACTTGAAAGATGCTCCCACTCGTTATCATGATAACTGATAGGTATTTAGGTGAAAAGATCTACCATTAGCTCCTTGTAAGCCACCTTATCCTCATCATAATGTACTAGGTCTCTATTTGTAGAATTTATTATGATTGACTCTTCAATCATCTTTTAGTTATTCGCTTCTTGTATAACAAAAATACGCTTAGGATTTCGACAAATCCTTATAAGTTTGTACCACATATCCAAATTTTCTCCACCAAACACTAGAATGTATCCCTAGTTCTCCTTGAGAACTCTATGGATGTTCTTGTAGGCTATCCAATGACACTTATGTGGATTGATTTGTTATTGGATTGTCATGCTCCCAGCATACATTACATTTAGGTTCGTGCATGTAATGACATACATGATAGGCCTAATGGCGGAAACATTAGTACTCATGTGATCAACAACTCTTAGGTTCAGTGGATGACTATGACCCTTTCGTAGTGATCCCACTTTCATCAACATGAATAACCTATTTTAACTTGTTGAATTAGATTAAGGATATTATCAATATAAGACACTTTTCTAAATGCCAAACTAAAATCTTCTATTCCACAATAGATTTTGATTTTAGTACACATGTTACCCTCTTTTATCTAGCATTAAAATCCTACCACTCCTTTCAAAAAGGTAATGTGAATACGTTACTTACAATGAGTGATACGTCATTCACGTGGAAGACAAATTTCTTCCACTGAACTTCATGTCTTGACATGATAACTTTAGCTCCTACTTAACTTCATGTCTATACATGACCTTTCGACAATTCGAGTGAAACTCTTCTTATATCTTATAATAGAAAAATCATAACCTCCTGGTAAATACCTTAGGCTTGTCTCATGTACACATCCTACTCCAAATCCCTATTGGGACATGTGGTTTGGTTGTGTATCTTGTACACACCTACTATGAGGTATTTCACTGATGATTTGGATCTAAGCATAGTTACACATTAACTTGGTTTTTGAAGACATTTCCATGTCTATCCATGCAACCATAATTGGACACCTCCAATTAAAACATAAAACATCTTCATGTCTATTGAATGATTTGTCATTTGGAAAATTCCAAATACATAATTTCTTTGCATAGATTCCATTTAGTTTCACAAGTCTCTTATGTTAGAAAATTGAATTTGAAAATTTCTAGGTACTTCCACTTCATAGATCATAATCTTATTATTACAAGAACATTTTCTTTTGGGTCCATTCACTAGTCTTGAGTCTAACCTAAGAACGCTTTCTTTAGGTTTCCTCACTAGTTCCTAACTAGTTTTACGCTGTGGCTTATTTTTGGTTTCCTCACTAGTTCCTAACTAGTTTTACGTTGTGGCTTATTTTCTCACACTCTATCTTTAGAAAAATACAACTATTTTCTTCAAAGATAGCCTTATGAGCCACAAAAAAATTTGTACTCATATTTGTGTGGAAGGTGGATGTAACACAACATGACTTTAAGTGATCTATTAAAGACTTTATTGTAAAGACATCGAATCTTAACTTTGAGATAGACTAGTTCTATAAGCTAAAGAGGTAGACTCATATTCATGTCATTTACTGTCTTTATAAATGGTGTAGCCAATTAGTTTGGTAGATTCCCTACTTTGAGTTCAATAACTCAATTTGACATAACAATTGATCTTTCAAAGTGAGAATCGAATTCTTAGCCTTTTATTATAATGATCTAATCATCATAATACTTATATGATCAATTTGAGTCGATATAATTTATGTTATTAGTGCAAGTAGAATATAATGACAAGTTTTAAAATGAAAAAGTTTCCATAAACCGAGTGACTTGGGCTGAAAACTAAGTCACTAAAATCCAATTACTGTTGGAGCTAGTGTCCTCCACAGTTAGTGTGATAACATGAATAAATCTCTTACAGGTTCACAGGGTATACTTTGTATTCTTATCAGTTGATTAACGTTTATCGATAACGGTTGGCTTGCTAGGAGTTTGACGTTATTGTCATTTTAATGGCGGTGATCAACTGGTCCCTAAAAGTCACACATAAAGGATGTGTCTGAGAGACGTGATTATATGAATAATATAATCATATTGATGCCTTATTATATGACTAAAAGGTTAGTCGATGTATATAACTAAAAGGTTAGTCAATGTAATGACGATACGATTATTTAATAACGATTAAATAATATTAGTTGAGACGAATTAAATGTAATTCGTAATTGAATATAAACCGTTATATTTAATCAATGTATATAATATAAGCTTAAACGAATTAAAATGTTAATTCGTAATTAAACATAATATGTTATATTTAATTAGCAAATTATAAATATACGGATATTTATAGTTCACATATATATTATATTACATGCTAATATAACCGAAAAAGGAAAGAAAAAAATAGTATTTATCTTCTCTTATTTTTCGGTTATTTAGAGATAAATAATAAGAGAAACGATCTCCTATTATTCTATTATTGTTACTAGGTCAAAAACCCTAATAACAAGAGTAGTAAAAAGAGGAGAGACTCCTCCTTGACGTAAGAGAGGCACACGGCCGAAACAGAGGAAGTGCAACAAAGAAAAATTCATATTTTTCTCTTGAACTCTCTCTATCATTCATCATCACACAAAAGAAAAATTAGCAGTAACTTTTCTCTAAAATTCTAGCACAAGCAAGGCATATCTTGGAGCATCTTGGGTGCAACTATTAGGAGAATATCGATTTCGATATTGTTCATAGGCCAAATTTGCTAGGACCAAAGGTTAATTCTAAATTCCTATAATTTTATATCATGCAATTCAATTATGACTCGTTATTCATATACTATAGTTTCGTTATAATCCGTAAATTACTGACGAAATATACTGATATTTCTAACAAGTGGTATCAGAGCCAAGGGCTACGAAATTATTTTATATGTTTTCATAATTGATGAAATATAAGATTAGAATTATTATTTTTTTTTTTTTTTTGATTTCTACCGAGAAAAAAAAAAAAAATTCGTCTGTACTGTTCATCCGTATGAAAAAAAAAAAAAAAAAAATTGTTTCGTTTTTTTAATTTTTGGTCGTGTGTTTTCGTTATAATTCATTATAATGATAATGTTTTGTTTATTGTTGTGAAGAAGTTCACAATAATTGGATACCCAATTATTTTAAAGAGGTTTAAAATAATGTTGTATTAATTCATGTTAAAGAATATGAATTAAAATTAATATGAATTAAAATTGGATTTTGTTTGGTTGGAGTTATTGTGATTAATTAAGGAATTGTCACATAATTTTGATCATTTTAAAAGGTGGTTTGGATAAATTAATCTTCATAATTAAAGAATTATGTCTTGGATGATTAATTTATAGTTGATGCATATTATTTTGTTGAATGAATGGTTGAATGGTTTAATTTACGTATTTTTGCAATCTGTTGTAATTTGTATTACCTAGTGTGGCCTTAGTTGATCATGTTTTCGTAATGATAGAAACATGAAATTTGATGTAATTTTGAGATCTCGAATCTCTATTTTATTTTTCATTAAATTATGTTTTTTAAATTAGAATGTAAATAGGTTTATATTTTGTAATTTATTAAATGTATTTTGAGAAGACTAAAGATGGAGATCGGATTGCTCACTCCCGCTACATAAACCAAGATGGAACATCAAGACAAGCTTCTCGGGTCCAAGTGGGTTGGATTCCAAAGTTGTATTTTTGTTCATTTTGGTAGATAGGCCACACTAGGACTTTGTAATATTTTTATGTATTTTTCCGTTCTTGTTGCTTTTTCATCACATGATAGTTAGTGCATCATATTCCGCCTAAACCAAACGACCTACTACTAAAATGCATGAAAATTGACTCATACAGTTTGAATGTTAGTTATCATGGACATAAAGATGTCAATCGATTTTAAGCCATCATTTTAGTTTATTCATCCTCGCATGCTAGATATTAGTTCACTTAAATTGAATTAAAATAAAATTGATGGGATCTTCCTCTAAACCTAAAATTGAGACTAGTCTTTATAGGCCAAACTACTATGAATCCCTACTTCGTCGGTAGGCATATAGGACCTTACTCTCCATATGACCCCTTCTACGTTGGGTAAGTAGTGTGTGTTAACCTATTTTATCTCAACATTATAGTCCGAAGAGTTTCTCGTGATTATGATGGACTAAAGATAGAATTTACAGAAATTTATCGACCAAGAATTCTAAAGGTAGAATTAGCCAAGAGGTTGGCTTATCAATTTACAGATAATTGAGTCTTGGGATCATTTATATAATTCTTGAGGGAGGTCAATTGTATAAATGCTCGAGTCTTTGCATTAAAACAAATTTTGCACTAGACTTAAATTCAAATCGATGAGTATGCTTATTATGGTTTTTCTTTTTTCCAGAGTAGAACTCGTTTATATTGATAATACTGCATATAACAAATGGCTGGAAATACTGATATCCCTATGCCAAGTGCCACGCTCGCCCGCGAATCCTGGCTTAAAGCTTTTATGGACCATATGAATCAGTCCACGCGACTGAAGAATGACGGGTCCAACTTTGCGGACTGGGAGGCGGCATTACGGAATGCTGCCATTGCTGACGGCAAGCTCAAGTACTTGACTGAGCCAATACCGCCAAACCCAGGCCCCAATGCGAGAGCTAACGAGACACTTGAATATAGTGACTTCGTTATGGAAGCGGGTGCGATAAAGAACGTACTCATCTTTGCAATGGAAAGCAATTTGCAAAGAGGCTTCATTGCCCAAGGTGCAAACAAGATTTTCACCACGCTCACTAACGAATTCTCAAAAGCACCGAGGATCGTTACTTATGAGCATACCTGTCACTTCTTTGAGGCGAAACTCCAGAAGGGCCAACCAGTTAGCCCACACATTCTTGATATGATTGAGAATGTCGAGAAACTGGAGGCACTTGATTGCAAAATCAGTGAGAGCATAGTCATTGACCGTGTGCTTCATTCACTTCATGATGGTTTTGCCATTTTCAGGGCAAATTACTATATGAATGATATGAAGAAATGTCTTCATCAGCTACCATCACTTCTCGTACAGACCGAGAATGATATGAAATTGAGTGGGAGCATGAAGCAAGATGTTCTCATGATTTCCAACAAGGGCAAAGGTAAGGGCAAGGCTCGTGGCGACCTAGCTGTAGGAAAGCCAAAGTTTAAAAAGTCAAGAAACGGGAAGAGTGGGCCTGGTGAGACCAGTGGCTCACAAGGCAAGGCAAAGAGCAAGGACAGTAACATGAAGTGCCACCATTGCCACAAGACTGAGCATTGGAGGAGGAACTGTCCCGTGTACCGTGAGGACATAAAAGCAGGCCGCGTCACTCCTGTTGGTATGTCATCTTTTATTCATATGATTGAGATTAATCATGCAAGTTTCGGAACTTGGGTACTTGATACAGGTTGTGGTTCTCGTCTGTGTAATCATTTGCAGGGCCTAAGAAACATCACACCTCTCACAAAGGGTGATGTGGACCTGCGAGTGGGGAATGGAGCAAGAGTTGCTGCCGTTTCAGTGGGAACATATGTAATCCAACTCCCGAGTGGTTTTGAGTTATATTTATATAACTGTTGCTATGTACCCAGTTTATCTAAAAACATTATTTCTGTTTCCGTACTAGATAAAGATGGTTTTTTATTTTCAATAAAAGAGAATAGCTGTATTTTCTCTTTTAATGAAATGATTTATGGCAAAGAAGTTTCCATGAATGGAATTTATATCTTAGATCAAACCACAGACATATTGCATGTGAATAATAAGAAATTAAAGGTCGGTGACAAAGATCAAACTTATCTATGGCACTGCCGTATGGGACACATAAATGAGAAACGTGTAAAGAAGCTCATTGACAATGGGACTATCTCCCCATTTGATTACGAATCATTTGGCACGTATGAATCATGTCTTATCGGTAAAATGACTCGAATTTCCTTCAAAGGTGTTGGAATTCGCGCTAGTGACCTATTAGGACTCATACATACTGATGTATGTGGACCTATGTCAATAAACGCAAGAGACGGCTATAGATATTTTATCACTTTCACAGATGATTTGAGTAGATACGGATATGTCTACTTAATGAAGCATAAAAGTGAGTCCTTTGAAAAGTTCAAGGAATACCAGAATAAGGTTGAAAACCAACTGGGAAGAAAGATTAAAGCACTTCGTTCAGATCGTGGTGGCGAATATCTTTCAAATGAGTTTGATCAACACCTTAAAGACTGTGGTGTAGTATTACAGTTAACTCCACCTGGAACACCTCAATTAAATGGTGTGTCCGAACGGAGAAATCGAACATTACTTGATATGGTTCGATCCATGATGAGTCACACGGTAGTACCTGATTCATTATGGGGTTATGCTCTTTTGTCAGCTGCTCTTATACTTAACCGAAGTCCGTCTAAAGCTGTAGACAAGACTCCATATGAGTTATGGAAGGGAACGGTCCCTAACTTGTCCTTTATTCGGGTTTGGGGCTGCGAGGCTTATGTCAAGTGGAGACACGAGGATAAGCTCGGCCCGCGATCGGTCAAGACATACTTTATTGGTTATCCAAAAGGAATGTTTGGTCATTACTTCTATTCGCCTACCGAACAACAAGTTTTTGTTGCGGCTAGTGCGAAGTTCTTAGAGAAAGAGTTTCTCGAGAATAAGTCAAGTAATAGAACCTTCGATCTGTCGGAGATTCAAGAACCAACAACCGAGCAACCAATGGAGGAAGAGGTTCCTTCAACTTCTGCTACGGTTAACATCCCTATGGAACCTAGGAGGTCGGGTAGAGTCTCCATTCCTCCAGACAGATACATTGGTATGGTCGAGGAGAATGAGAGAGATAATGTTTTACTCCTAGAGAGTAACGAACCCGCTACCTATAAAGGTGCCATGACCTGTTCCGACTCTAAGCTATGGCTTGAAGCCATGCAATCCGAGATGGACTCCATGTATAAGAATGACGTATGGGATCTAGTTGATTTGTCTGATAAGGTTTGGCCTCTTCAGTGCAAATGGTTTTATAAGATAAAGCATTCCATAGAAGGACAACCAGACACCTACCTATAAGGCACGACTAGTGGCAAAAGGTTTCACTCAAGTGCAAGGATTGCATTATGATGAAATTTTTGCACCCGTAGTTATGCTGCGTTCCATTCGGATAATCGTAGCGATTGCCGCTTTTCATGACTATGAAATTTGGCAGATGGATGTGAAAACCGCCTTCTTAAACGGTTATTTGGAGGAGGAATTGTACATGGTACAACCCGAAGGTTTCATTGATCCTAAAAATACTAAGAAAGTTTGCAAGCTTAAGGGTTCCATTTATGGACTTAAGCAAGCTTCTCGGAGTTGGAATCATCGTTTCGACCAAGTGATAAAAGAGAATGGTTTCACTCGATCGGTCGAGGAACCATGCTTGTATGTCAAGTCGAGTGGGAGTAAGATTGTCTTCTTAATATTGTATGATGATGACATACTCTTGATTGGGAATGACATCCCTCTCTTATCTTCGGTAAAAGTATGGTTAAAGAACCATTTCCAGATGAAAGATCTGGGTGAGGCAATACGCATATTGGGGATCCGTATCTATAGAGATAGATCACGACGGATGTTATCACTCAGCCAGGAGTCTTATATAGATAAGATTCTTGCGAGGTTCAGCATGACCAACTCCAAGAAGGGGAACCTTCCAATGATTTCTGGGATGCCTTTGAGTTAAGCTCAGGCACCCAAGACATCGGAAGAGGTCGAGCACATGAGTCGTGTTCCTTATGCATCAGCTATAGGATCGATCATGTATGCCATGATATGCACACGTCCGGACGTGGCATATGCATTGAGTATGACGAGTCGGTACCAAGGCAATCCAGGTGAAACACACTCGATGGCTGTAAAAAACATCCTTAAGTACTTACGAAGGACTAAGGATTGGGTATTGACTTATGGAGGAGACACTGAGCTATGCGCAATCGGTTACGCAGATGCTAGCTTCCAAACAGATCGAGATGACTTGAAATCTTAGTCTGGATTCGTCTTTACTCTTAATAGCGCTGCGGTCAGTTGAAAAAGGTCCATACAAAGTGTTATAACACATTCTACAACTGAGTCCGAGTACTATGCCGCTTCAGAAGCTGCAAAGGAAGCTATAAGGATGCGTCAGTTCTTACAAGGACTAACCGTAGTTCCTAGTTCGAATGACCTATCACCATCTATTGTGATAATAGAGGTGCCATCTTCCAGGCTAAGGAGCCTAAGTCCACCAACAAGTCTAGATGTGTACTTCGGAAGGCTCACATGATCCGAGATTACGTGGAGCAAAAGGAGATAGTGATTGACAAGATTGCTTCAGATGACAACATCGCGGACCCTCTCACTAAACCGTTAAAATATGATAAGCATGAAGAGCATGTTATTTCCATGGGAATTAAACGTGTTCCTGAGTTGTAGTAGCTGTTTTATGTGAATTAGATAAATGTATCTTTTTCATGCAGAATTTATAACACCATCGTATTGTTTCATATTTTGTTTTTCATGTGGATTGTACGACAACATTGAACACCACAAAGTGAACTGAATTGCATTATAATTGTTTTGGTCCGTAATCGCCTACATGAGCTGATAACTCTAGCAATTATACTGTGAAGTTGATTGATGGTGGGTTCAACGAGCCATAAGTCAAACGGTTGACTGATCGATCACAGATACGAGTTATAAAGATACCTCATAGGACATCGTGACAACGTTATGGAGTCCTAAATGTTTCAGAACATTCGGTGCCAGGTCGTGGATAGGACGTCCATAGTGTTCCTAAGAGTCGATTCTTTTGACTATCGACTGTCTCTTGAGATTAAGGCAATTTTTGGGTGAATTTGGTTTCTTTCTCATGGTCGACCGTAACAGGAGGCTAAGTAGATTTTTACTGGGTCATTTCATACTGTGCTTGTATCTGCAGGATTCGAGTTGAGGAAAATATCCAACCTTTATCAGGTTTTGTTATTTCTCAGGGCCACTCGAGAAGTTGTAACTGAAATGCATGGCCATGCTCGAATAATGATTCGTCTATCAGTTGTAACTTTGCAAATTGTTTTACATTGAGTGGGAGAAATTTATGGATATGAGAATCGGGTTATCGCACATACACTTGTAAGGACAAGTGGGAGATTGTTGGAGCTAGCGTCCTCCACAGTTAGTGTGATAACATGAATAAATCTCTTACAGGTTCACAGGGTATACTTAGTATTCTTATCAGTTGATTAACGTTATCGATAACGGTTGGCTTGCTAGGAGTTTGACGTTATTGTCATTTTAATGGCGGTGATCAACTGGTCCCTAAAAGTCACACCTAAAGGATGTGTCTGAGAGATGTGATTATATGAATAATATAATCATATTGATTCCTTATTATATGACTAAAAGGTTAGTCGATGTATATGACTAAAAGGTTAGTCAATGTAATGATGATACGATTATTTAATAACGATTAAATAATATTAGCTGAAACGAATTAAATGTAATTCGTAATTGAATATATACCGTTATATTTAATCAATGTATATAATGTAAGCTTAAACGAATTAAAATGTTAATTCGTAATTAAATATAATATGTTATATTTAATTAGCGAATTATAAATATACGGATATTTATAGTTAACGTATATATTATATTGCATGCTAATATAACCGAAAAAGGAAGGAGAAAATAGTCTTTTTCTCCTCCTAATTTTCGGTTAATAAGAGATAATAATAAGAGAAAAGATCTCATATTATTCTCTTATGGTAACTAGGTCAAAATCTTTATAACAAGAGTAGTAAAAAGAGGAGAGACTCCTCCTTTACCTACTGGAGGCACACGGCCGAAACAGAGGAAGAACACAAGAAAAAAACAGTTTTTTTTTCTCGAATTCTCTCGATCATTCATCATCACACAAGAGAAAAATTAGCAGTAACTTTTCTCTAAAATTCTAACACAAGCAAGGCATATCTTGGAGCATCTTGGGTGCAACAATTAGGAGAATATCGATTTCGATATTGTTCATAGGCCAAATTTTCTAGTACCAAAGGTTGATTCTAAATTCCTATAATTTTATATTATGCAATTCATTTATGAGTCGTAATTCATATACTATAGTTTCGTTATAATCCGTAATTTAATGAAGAAATATACCGATATTTCCCACAAGTGGTAACAGAGCCAAGGGCTACGAAATTATTTTCTATGTTTTCATAATTCCTCTAAAATTTTATATGTTCATCCGTACTGTTCATCCGTATAAAAAAAAAAAAATATTTGCCTTGTTTTTCCATTTTGATTCATTATAATTGTTGTTTTAAATAGTAAAGACGATAATATGATGAATTTGTAGTTTTTTTGATTTAATAAGGATTAAATTAAAATGTAAATGGAAATCGATTTGATTGTTCATCGCTATATATTTTTCGGTATTCATTGATTTAGATATTCATTTTAAATTGTTAAATTAAATCATCTAGTTTGTATCGATGTTTAATAATGATTAGATGTTGATAATTTGTACCGATCTTGAAAATATTAGTAACATCAAATAATTTTTTTAAAAGAAAAAAAGTTTCGGTTTTTTTTATTTTTGGGTCGAAAGTTTTTTTTTTGTTATTATTCATGATAATGTTTCGTTTATTGTTGTGAAGAAGTTCACAATAATTGGATACCCAATTATTTTAAAGAGGTTTAAAATAATGTTGTATTAATTCATGTTAAAGAATATGAATTAAAATTGGATTATGTTTGGTTGGGATTATTGTGATTAATTAAGGAATTATCACATAATTTTGATCATTTTAAAAGGAGGTTTGGATAAATTACTCTTCATAATTAAGGAATTATGTCTTGAATGTTTAATTTATAGTTGATGCATTTTATCTTGTTGAATAAATGGTTGAATGGTTTAATTTACGTATTTTTGCAATCGGTTGTAATTTGTATTACCTAGTGCGGCCTTAGTTGATCATGTTTTCGTAATGATGGAAACATGATTTTTGATGTAATTTTGAGATCTCGAATCTCCATTTTATTTTTCATTACATAATGTTTTATAAATTAGAATGTAAATAGGTTATATTTTGTAATTTATTAAATGTATTTTGAGAAGACTAAAGATGGAGATCGGATTGCTCACTCCCGCTACATGGACCAAGATGGAACATCAAGACAAGCTTCTCGGGTCCAAATGGGTTGGATTCTAAAGTTTTATTTTTGTTCATTTTGGTAGATAGGCCGCACTAGGACTTTGTAATATTTTTATGTATTTTTCCGTTCTTGTTGCTTTTTCATCACATGATAGTTAGTACATCATTTTACGCCTAAACCAAACCACCTACTACTTAAATGCATGAAAATTGACTCATACAGTTTGAATGTTAGTTATCATGGACATAAAGATGTCACTCGAATTCAAGCCATCATTTTAGTTTATTCATTCTCGCATGCTAGATAATAGTTCACTTAAAATTGAATTAAAATAAAATTGATGGGATCTTCCTCTAAACCTAAAATTGAGACTAGTCTTTATAGGTCAAACTACTATGAATCCCTTCTTCGTCGGTAGGTATATAGGACCTTACTCTCTATATGACCCCTTCTACGTTGGGTAAGTAGTGTGTGTTGACCTATTTTATCTCAACATTATAGTCCGAAGAGTTTCTCGTGATTATGATGGACTAAAGATAGAATTTACAGAAATTTATCGACCAAGAATTCTAAAGGTAGAATTAGCCAAGAGGTTGGCTTATCAATTTACAGATAATTGAGTCTTGGGATCATTTACATAATTCTTGAGGGAGGTCAATTGTATAAATGCTCGAGTCTTTGCATTAAAACAAATTTTGCACTAGACTTAAATTCAAATCGACGAGTGTGCTTATTATGGTTTTTCTTCTTTTTCAGAGTAGAACTCGTTTATATTGATAATATTGCATATAACAAAAGGCTGGAAATACTGATATCCCTATGCCAAGTGCCACGCTTGCGCGCGAATCCTGGCTTAAAGCTTTTATGGACCACATGAATCAGTCCACGCGACTGAAGAATGACGGGTCCAACTTTGCGGACTGGGAGGCGGCATTAAGGAATGCTGCCATTGCTGACGGTAAGCTCAAGTACTTGACTGAGCTCATACCACCAAACCCAGGCCCCAATGCGAGAGCTAACGAGACACTTGAATATAGTGACTTCGTTCTGGAAGCGGGTGCGATAAAGAACATACTCATCTTTGCAATGGAAAGCAATTTGAAAAGACGCTTCATTGCCCAAGGTGCAAACAAGATATTCACCACGCTCACTAACGAAATCTCAAAAGCACCGAGGATCGTTACTTATGAGCATACTTGTCGCTTCTTTGAGGCGAAACTCCAGAAGGGCCAACCGTTTAGCCCACACATTCTTGATATGATTGAGAATGTCGAGAAACTGGAGGCACTTGATTGCAAAATCACTGAGAGATAGTCATTGACTGTGTGCTTCATTTACTCCATGATGGTTTTGCCCTTTTCAGGGCAAATTACTATATGAATTATATGAAGAAAATTCTTCATCAGCTACACTCACTTCTCGTACAGACCGAGAATGATATTAAATTGAGTGGGAGCATGAAGCAAGATGTTCTCATGATTTCCAACAAGGGCTAAGGTAAGGGCAAGGCTCGTGGCGACCTAGCTGTAGGAAAGCCAAAGTTTAAAAAGTCAGGAAACGGCAAGAGTGGGCCTGGTGAGATTAGTGGCTCACAAGGCATGGCAAAGAGCAAGGACAGTAACATGGAGTGCCACCATTGCCAAACACTGGGCATTGGAGGAGGAATTGTCCCGTGTACCGTGAGGACATAAAAGCCGGCCGCGTCACTCCTGTTGGTATGTCATATTTTATTCATATGATTGAGATTAACCATGCAAGTTTCGGAACTTGGGTACTTGATACTGGTTGTGATTCTCATCTGTGTAATCATTTGCAGGGCCTAAGAAACATCACACCATTCACAAAGGGTGATGTGGACCTGCGAGTGGGGAATGAGGCAAGAGTTGCTGCATTTTCAGTGGGAACATATGTAATCTAACTCCCGAGTGGTTTTGAGTTATATTTATATAACTGTTGCTATGTACCCAGTTTATCTAAGAATATTATTTCTGTTTCCGTACTAGATAAAGACGGTTTTTCATTTTCAATAAAAGACAATAGCTGTATTTTCTCTTTTAATGAAATGATTTATGGCAAAGCAGTTTCCATGAATGAAATTTATATCTTAGATCAAACCACAGACATATTGCATGTGAATAATAAGAAATTAAAGGTTGGTGACAAAGATCAAACTTATCTATGGCACTGCCGTATGGGACACATAAATGAGAAACGTGTAAAGAAGCTCATTGACAATGGGACTATCTCCCCATTTGATTACGAATCATTTGGCACGTGTGAATCATGTCTTATCGGTAAAATGACTCGAATTTCCTTCAAAGGTGTTGGAATGCGCGCTAGTGACCTATTAGGACTCATACATACTGATGTATGTGGACCTATGTCAATAAACGCAAGAGACGGCTATAGATATTTTATCACTTTCACGGATGATTTGAGTAGATACGGATATGTCTACTTAATGAAGCATAAAAGTGAGTCCTTTGAAAAGTTCAAGGAATACCAGAATAAGGTTGAAAACCAACTGGGAAGAAAGATTAAAGCACTTCGTTCAGATCGTGGTGGCGAATATCTTTCAAATGAGTTTGATCAACACCTTAAAGACTGTGGTGTAGTATTACAGTTAACTCCACCTGGAACACCTCAATTAAATGGTGTGTCAGAATGGAGAAATCGAACATTACTTGATATGGTTCGATCCATGATGAGTCACACGGTAGTACCTGATACATTATGGGGTTATGCTCTTTTGTCAGCTGCTCTTATACTTAACCGAAGTCCGTCTAAAGCTGTAGACAAGACTCCATATGAGTTATGGAAGGGAACGGTCCCTAACTTGTCCTTTATTCGGGTTTGGGGTTGCGACGCTTATGTCAAGTGGAGACACGAGGATAAGCTCGGCCCGCGATCGGTCAAGACATACATTATTGTTTATCCAAAAGGAATGTTTTGTCATTACTTCTATTCGTCTACCGAACAACGAGTTTTTGTTACGGCTAGAGCGAAGTTCTTAGAGAAAGAGTTTCTCGAGGATAAGTCAAGTAATAGAACCTTCGATATGTCGGAGATTCAAGAATCAACAACCGAGCAACCAATGCAGAAAGAGGTTTCTTCAACTTCTGCTACGGTTACCATCCCTATGGAACCTAGGAGGTCGGGTAGAGTGTCCTTACCTCAAGACATATACATTGGTATGGTCGAGGAGAATGAGAGAGATGATGTTTTACTCCTACAGAGTAACGAACCCGCTACCTATAAAGGTGCCATGACCTGTTCCGACTCTAAGCTATGGCTTGAAGCCATGCAATCCGATATGGACTCCATGAATGAGAATGACGTATGGGATCTTGTTGATTTGCCTGATAAGGTACGGCCTCTTCAGTGCAAATGGCTTTATAAAATAAAGCATTCCATAGGACAACAAGACACCTATAAGGCACGACTAGTGGCAAAAGGTTTCACTCAAGTGCAAGGATTGCATTATGATGAAATTTTTGCACCCGTAGTTATGTTGCGTTCCATTCGGATAATCTTAGCGATTGCCGCTTTTCATGACTATGAAATTTGGCAGATGGATGTGAAAACCGCCTTCTTAAACGGTTATTTGGAGGAAGAATTGTACATGGTACAACCCGAAGGTTTCATTGATCCTAAAAATCCTAAGAAAGTTTGCAACTTAAGCGTTCCATTTATGGACTTAAGCAAGCTTCTCGGAGTTGGAATCATCGTTTCAACCAGGTGATAAAAGAGAATGGTTTCACTCGATCGGTCGAGGAACCATGCTTGTATGTCAAGTCGAGTGGGAATAAGATTGTCTTCTTAATATTGTATGTTGATGACATACTCTTGATTGGGAATGACATCCCTCTCTTATCTTCGGTAAAAGTATGGTTAAAGAACCATTTCCAGATGAAAGATCTGGGTGAGGCACAACGCATATTGGGGATCCGTATCTATAGAGATAGATCACGACGGATGTTATCACTCAGTCAGGAGTCTTATATAGATAAGATTCTTGAGAGGTTCAGCATGACCAACTCCAAGAAGGGGAACCTTCCAATGATTTCTGGGATGCATTTGAGTAAAGCTCAGGCACCCAAGACATCGGAAGAGGTCGAGCGCATGAGTCGTGTTCCTTATGCATCAGCTATAGGATCGATCATGTATGCCATGATATGCACACGTCCAAATGTGGCATATGCATTGAGTATGACGAGTCGGTACCAAAGCAATCCAGGTGAAACACACTGGATGGCTGAAAAACATCTATGCGCAATCGGTTACGCAGATGCTAGCTTCCAAACAGATCGAGATGACTCGAAATCTCAGTCTGGATTCGTCTTTACTCTTAATGGCGCTGCGGTCAGTTGGAAAAGCTCCAAACAGAGTGTTATAGCAGATTCTACAACTGAGTCCGAGTACTATGCCGCTTCAGAAGCTGCAAAGGAAGCTATATGGATGCGTCAGTTCTTACAAGGACTAACCGTAGTTCCTAGTTCGAATGACCCTATCACCATCTATTGTGATAATAGAGGTGCCATCTTCCAGGCTAAGGAGCCTAAGTCCAGCAACAAGTCTAGACATGTACTCGGAAGGCTCACATGATCCGAGATTACGTGGAGCAAAAGGAGATAGTGATTGACAAGATTGCTTCGGATGACAACATCGCAAACCCTCTCACTAAACCGTTAAAATATGATAAGCATGAAGGGCACGTTATTTCCATGGGAATTAAACGTGTTCCTGAGTTGTAGTAGCTGTTTTATGTGGATTAGATAAATGTATCTTTTTCATGCACTATTTATAACATCATCGTATTATTTCATATTTTGTTTTTCATGTGGATTGTACGACAACATTGAACACCACAAAGTGAACTGAATTACATTATAATTGTTTTGGTCCGTAATTGCCAACATGAGCTGATAACTCTGGCAATTATACTGTGAAGTTGATTGATGGTGGGTTCAACGAGCCATAAGTCAAACGGTTGACTGATCGATCACAGATACGAGTTATAAAGATACCTCGTAGGACATCGTGACAACGTTATGGAGTCCTAAATGTTTCAGAACATTCGGTGCCAGGTCGTGGATAGGACGTCCATAGTGTTCCTAAGAGTCGATTCTTTTGACTATCGACTGTCTCTTGAGATTAAGGCAGTTTTTGGGTGACTTTGGTTTCTTTCTCATGGTCGACCGTAACAAGAGGCTAAGTAGATTTTTACTGGGTCATTTCATACTGTGCTTGTATCTGCAGGATTCGAGTTGAGGAAAATATCCAACCTTTATCAGGTTTTGTTATTTCTCAGGGCCACTCGAGGAGTTGTAACTGAAATGCATGGCCATGCTCGAATAATGATTCGTTTATCAGTTAAGTTACTCTCTAGTCGGGAAAACCACTCTTGATACTGATCGCTTGTAAAATGCGACCTTTGTAAATACGGACTTTGCAAATTGTTTTACATTGAGTGGGAGAAATTTATGGATATGAGAATCGGGTATCGCACATACACTTGTAAGGACAAGTGGGAGATTGTTGGAGCTAGTGTCCTCCACAGTTAGTGTGATAACATGAATAAATCTCTTACAGGTTCACAAGGTATACTTAGTATTCTTATCAGTTGATTAACGTTTATCGATAACGGTTGGCTTGCTAGGAGTTTGACGTTATTATTGTCATTTTAATGGCGGTGATCAACTGGTCCCTAAAAGTCACACCTAAAGGATGTGTCTGAGAGATGTGATTATATGAATAATATAATCATATTGATGCCTTATTATATGACTAAAAGGTTAGTCGATGTATATGACTAAAAGGTTAGTCGATGTATATGACTAAAAGGTTAGTCAATGAAATGATGATACGATTATTTAATAATGATTAAATAATATTAGCTGAGACGAATTAAATGTAATTCGTAATTGAATATAACCCGTTATATTTAATCAATGTATATAATGTAAGCTTAAATGAATTAAAATGTTAGTTCGTAATTAAATATAATATGTTATATTTAATTAGTGAATTATAAATATACGGATATTTATAGTTAACGTATATATTATATTGCATGCTAATATAACCGAAAAAGGAAGGAGAAAATAGTTTTTTTCTCCTCCTAATTTTCGGTTAATAAGAGATAATAATAAGAGAAAAGATCTCCTATTATTCTCTTATGGTAACTAGGTCAAAACCCTAATAACAAGAGTAGTAAAAAAAGGAGAGACTCCTCCTTGACCTACAGGAGGCACACGGCCGAAACAGAGGAAGAACACAAGAAAAAAACAGTTTTTTTTTTCTCGAATTCTCTCGATTATTCATCATCACACAAGAGAAAAATTTGCAGTAACTTTTCTATAAAATTCTAGCACAAGCAAGGCATATCTTGGAGCATCTTGGGTGCAACAATTAGGAGAATATCGATTCCGATATTGTTCATAGGCCAAATTTGCTAGGACCAAAGGTTGATTCTAAATTCCTATAATTTTATATTATGCAATTCATTTATGACTCGTAATTCATATACTATAGTTTCGTTATAATCCGTAATTTAATGACGAAATATACCGATATTTCCCACAGTATGTGACCTCTAATGTGGTTCGTCTGTTTATAGTAAGTGTTACATTTGGCCTGAATCGGAGGGAGTATGATATTTAGATTAGTCAGGTGCTCTGCATCCTGCACTGACCTTAACATTAGCGATAGCTCTGATAATAAACATTAGAGAAGTAAGATAGGAAAATGAAATATTAAGTTTAGGAAAGAGTAAATCTGGTGGAAATAGACAATCAATCGTTATTGTTTGTTGCAGGTGTACTAGAATCATTCCTGAAGCTGATCGTCATATGTCACTAGGAGAGTTATTTGGAGAAAGTGAGATGCAATGCATCAAAGCAGGTGGATGCAATGCAGAAGTTTGCTAAGGTGATGAAGAATCGGAACTTTTGAAATAGAGATCAATCGAACAATTGTGTATATCCTTACTTTTATTAAAAACCAGGCGACAAAGTTGAGGTGAATTCTCCTCCCGCATGTCATGATGATGAGTATAAGACAACTTTTATTCCAGATGTTATGTAGGATGACTCTGTGCTAAATAATACAAATGGTGCAAAACGTTTTTTGGACGCCTTTTAGCGAAGAAGTTAATTTCCCAGCATTCATGGACCAATCTTGCAGAAATCCTCATACCAAATCATTCATAATCAATCATGTGTTTCCATCTTACTTCACAATGTCATTCACACAATTCATATGGCATTCCTAGTGAACAACTTGTTGAGCAAAATAAACACTTGGGATCCTGAAACTGAAAGTCAAATCATGCATAAGCTATATCCTGGCTTTAAAAAGAATAATAAAGAGGGAGTGATAGACTTTGCTCCAGCAAGGCAGGACAAGGTAAACGTAGTATTGGAAGACTCTCCTTAGCTGATGACCTTCAGGAGAAAAGAACAATTCGAGTGCTCGGTCATGCGAGGAATAATTCCTTATCAGTGATTGTATTTGACGTTATTAAGAGGGATGTCCTTGGAAAAACGTTTAATATTAATTTGGTGGTGATTTGGTGGAGGGGGTGGTAATCATTTTTTTGATAGTTTCTGAATGTTATTCATGCCCTAGGGAGAGTTTTTATTCTGTTAAATATGGATCCAATGTGTTTTGTGACCTGCATAAAAAAATAAAAATGGATGCAGAGGTTACACTTGTTTATGTTTGTTTTTAGAGAGTCCTACCTGTGAAATGATCTTTGCATGACTAGAGAACTTGCGATCCCTGACCGGAGTGGAGGGCATTGCTTATGAATGACTGGAAGGATTTGGATGTGACAACCCTCGCGAATGCGGAAATAAAACATAACAAGCATGTGATTTATATAGCGGAAGATACGGTGTTTTTAAAACGTTTTACATGCTAAGATAAAAATACGAGGAATGTCAATTAAATACAAACTAAAATAGAATATACTACAAAGAGACGAAGTCTCTCAAAATGTTATCAAATATCAAAGTTGTTTAGCAACTAGCTAATAAACGTCTATGGGTGATTCGTCAAGACAAAAGCCCGCTAGCTCACACCCGAACCCAAAATATAACAAGCAAAATCCATCCAAGCAAGCAACCCGTTCATCCTTGAAAAACATGAACGCCACAATTAGTGGGGAGTAACTCCGGGTTCTCCCAGCCATATCACAAATAACGAACTTAAACGGAAATACATAAGTAGAAGCATGCATATATAAATATACATGTGAAATACGATTAGGATAAGTAGGCAATTCCATATATATAAAGATATCGGTGCATGAAGTACAAAACCGTAATCATCAGATTATAGACAAACTCGGGGAAGACACCCTTAGGCAACTATATACTCACTAGGGCTTACATCTCACCGTTAGTGGCATACACTTGATAAGATAGAACTCGACATATGAACTATACTCATCTGATTAGAAATAGACTCGGGGAAGACACTCTTAGGCAACCATACACTCACTAGGGCTTGCATCTCACCGTTAGCGGCATAAGTTTGATAAGATTGAGACTCGACAAGCAAACCATGCCAAGTCATCCAATGATCACAAATAATCAATCATATAATCATCCATCCAAACGTACGAATACGTTGACAACATCTCTCACGGTAAATGACACGCACTAGCACCATGTACATGGCAAGTATGATTAAAATCGCATCCATGGGATGACATTTCCCTGAACGCATACACGATTCAATCCATTTCGTATATGTAGACTAATTTCCTCGTGGTAGAACGACGATCATAATACGGTCGTAGTCTAAATCTGGCCAGACTCTAGGAATCAAATTTTCCGATTCGACATGCGATGACATTTCGCATCCAAGACTCGATCATACATGGAAGCCGAGTACCCCAAATTCGGTAAACCTTCACGAAAGAGGCGGAAGAGAGCACAAGCATCATAACAAGCGGTACGCTACATGCAATGACACCACCTCGCAAGTATACAACATTTGACGGTCGGGTCGATCAACGCAAAGCGTTCGCCTCCCAACAACGTCGTCATATGCCCACTAACACATGCAATTAAGCAGTAAGTATACACTCCTCATTCCGACATTCTAGCCTTACGAACGTGGAGGTAGCCAGGGGAATGAGAGTACAAAGCACATAACAAATAGTTCTCAAACCGTAATACGTGTAAAACCGACTCAAAGTGGGAAATATGAAAAACCGTCACAAAACATGTGATACAAGCGAATGGGATATCATATATTCTAAACATTAATATTTAAAGTCATTACGTAAATTTATACGATAAACGAACCATCAGAAATATTATAAATGAAAACGTAAGTAAGAAACACCAATGATTTGGCAGCGGGTGCCAGCCGGTCACCTTGACCGGCTGTCGGCTACCCGGCTGGCACCTAAATAACATTTGAAAACAATTGAATGAGCAGCGTGTCCCAGCCAGTCAAAGGGATCGGCTGCCGGCTACTCGGCTGGGACCAAAGTCATACGAGAAAATGAAGTAATATTGGTATGTGTCTCAGCCGGTTGGCTGACCGGCTGCCGGTCGGCCGGCTGAGACATGATGCATACTACAATTCTACGTAAACAACAATTCAACATCAACCGGCTGCCGGTCGGCCGGCTGGGGTCTAAAGTGCACGAAAATCATCACATAACTCAAATGAACATTTAACCAACATCAACTATCATCATAAATCATCAATTCTTATTATCAATTATCAACTAACAACAACTATTATCAACACCAAGATTCCTATGATTACTAATCTTATTCTAAATACTATTACTAACATAGAAAACACATTTAAACACGTAAAGATATCGAGTAACCCTTCACCGTTACCTCTTTGCGTCTTCACTCGACGTCTAGGTCCTCCTCTACTAAGTAGTAGTCTTTGTCGAGGTCTTGAAGGTCACCACCTACGATTAGACAATAAAAGATGAATATAATTCACCTTTGAGAAAGACGGATATTTTGAAAAGCGAGAAAGACGGTAATTTTATTACCAATTAAGATAGAGGACGATGAGAGGGAAAGATTAAGACGGAAATTAGCGAATTTGAGCGAGTAACGAAGGAGTAGAGACGATCTTGAACTTGATCAAAATGGAGTTTAGGTTTTGATGGTTTGATGAGGAAGAAAGAGTAAGTGGAAAAGAAGGAAGGAGTTAGGGTTTATGAGGGAATATAAGGAGGGTGAGTGGAACAATATGGGAAAAGCCCATAAGCGCCTTAAGGCGTAACTCACTCGGAATCCCGAGTAAAGTCCGAAAACGAACTCGGATTTTCTAAAATAGATACGGAAAATTTAATTCTAGACTAAAACTAAAATTCGCTGAAAAGTATCCGTAAAATATTTTAAAATACAAATAAGGTACATTTGCGGGTGTTACATTGGATGAGTAGCCATGGTCTTTCACCTTCCTTCGCGTATAAGTAATGAGCTTAGATTTCAATGTGTTAGATGCGACTAATATTTAGGTCCTTATTTTTTTACCATTATATGTTAGTCGTACTAGTGTTGCTGACCAACTTCGTTGAGGCACATTTGAGTGCTTGCCACTCAAGTGGCCCTTAACCTTGAATTGTGCATATATGAAGTATAAGCATATAACGATAAATTAGTCAAGCATAAATAATTTTCAGGATTCAAATAATGCAATTTTGATACAGATTTAGATATGTGATATACAAACAAGTCGACAGCAAAGAATAGAGCATATATCCCACATTGCAGTCAAGAATGACATATTGAAAATGCATGGATGAGTGACATTTAAGGAAGAATTCTTACCAAAGATACGCATGATATATTTTGTCGTAAGTTCGATTCCACTTTATACATGGAATATTTTTGAATGAGTGACATTCAAGGATCTAAGTATCATGTTTCCTTCTAGTGTTTGTAGCATGTAGGTGCATTGTCCTACAATCGAGTCAATCAGGTAGGGACCTTCACATGAAGGAGCTAGCTTGCAAACTGATGTGTTTGATATAGGGAAATACTCTACGTAGAACTAAATCTCCTTATTTGAAACCTTGATCATTGCTTTATTTTTGTAACTTCTGGCTAATGTTCGTTGTTATGATGCTAATCTTCTGCCCTAGTGCCTAGGGATGTTTCCTTATAATGTATATGGCTCACTTCCATGAATGGCCAAGGTGAAAAATTGAATACAACAGTTATGAGGGTTGGTGTATTTTTTAGGCATGTTTCTGGCAAGCTTCACGATTTATATTGAAATCTAGACAGTCAGTCCTCAGAGTTGTCCAATAGTATCCAAACCTATGAACTTTACTAGCTTGAATATTTCCTCATTTGTGGTTGCCACAGTATCCATCATGTAGTAGATGACATTTTTTGCCTCATGAGGTTCACGACATCCCAAGTATGGTCCAACCAAGTATTGCAAGTCTAAAGTTTGATCCAAGGCCCGCATTAGCTAAGTATTAAAGTCTCTAGATACTTTCACAATTTCAAAAGAATGAAACTTTATGTAAAGGTTTTTGACATATTTCAAGTATGATACAATATTTGAATCCATTACTGAATAAGTTCCACTAACTTAATTGATGACAATGAAGAGGAAATCAATTTTTTCCATTTATATGCTGCCACACCAAGGTCTATGCTTACCCTGAGTCCTGCTATGAGGGCCTCATACACAATTTCGATGTTGCTAGCTAAATGAAGTTGCAAATTTGGTTTGTGATTGCCTTTTTGTTTGTGGCTTTTGGTTTATATAGGAGCTGATGTTCTATAATTGAATGTTACAAAATAGCATTACGGTTTTTGCGTCTGTACATTGAACTTTGAAGTAATGATTGGTCGATATAGCTTTAGGAACCGTTTTTATTACTGATCATATGGCATGGTAACATTTTAACATTTTTATAACGAACAATTTCATGAGAATATCATTTTCTCGTGCAGATAGTAAAGCCAGAACTACTTTTAATTTTTTTTTTGTGTTTTTTTCTAACGAAGTGCGAATTTAATTCCATTATATATAATAGAGGACCTATTTTCCCAATACCTCCGTCCTAACCACTAGACTAAGACATCTTCGCTTACCTTTTTATTATGTTGATAAAGTATGACTATGGCCAATATTAGCATAGTTTATGCCTTTTACCAAGTGTGGAGGTGGTTACTCTTCATCTTTTTCGTCTTCGACCTCACTCTCAATGTCATTATTAAAACAATCATTTTCAAAAAATAAATTGCAATATAATTGAGACAAGTCATATGAAAACTGGTTTATATTATTATTATTTTGACATTTTGCAAACTTCGCTAGCATTTGTGCCAACTGATTAGAGGTCAATGGCGGGATGGGAGTGCTCGAGATATGCTTTGGAATACTAACACTCGGATGAGGTACATGAAAAAGAGAGACTGGGAGAGGGTTGTTTCAACACTTGACTCCTTAGACTCGGTCCTTGGACTCAACTCAGTATCAGACTCTGCCTCATACTCAGTTCCGGAATCATCGTCTTCTTTGAACATCTCGCCCTCTCTCGTAGTCAGCTTGAAGAGGAGTCTCTTGTTATTAGTTTGATCGTTTTCCTCCACTCTGTGGTAGTCCCCTGAGGATCTACATTGTGATGGAGATGACATCCGTCCTTACTTTAGAGAGAACATCCCCTTAAGCTACCGTGATAGGGGTAATGTTGATGGTTATTGTGTCATCTTGAGAGGTATCTTGATTTTTCTATAAAAATTAGAGGACACGACACCCACCACATGGATCCATGGCCTCCCGAGAAGTAGATTGAAAGACGAGACAAAAACTAACACCTGTAAGTTTACCTTTTTCTCCACTATACTAGTACATACTACCAAATCAGCAAGCCCGACCACTCGACACACTGTGCCATCGAATGCCCGAACCTTTTGGATAGTAGAGATAAAATTTAATAGGGCTTTTTTTTTGGGGGGAAGGTAAGTATATTGAAAGCTCAAAAGATTACATAGTTTAAATTGACATTACATGCGACAAAACAACATCATTAATATTATATGAATCAACAAAACTGACGAAGCCAATCATAATCTCTTGGCGACCATCTTGCTCACATTCAACTTGAGTAGTCTGATTTTGATATTCTCAAACACATGATGTACTATATCTCCTAGGCACCTAATAAATTTCTTAACTCTCGCCTCATTTCTAACAATCCATATCTTGTAGATGAGAGCAACATGACATTCCCCAATGTATTTCCTCTGTAGTTTGGTTCTTCATCTTCCATTAGCTGACCAAGTAACCAGATCTTGAAGATTAAAACAAACACCAAGCTCCTCCTGCAAAGGTTTACTACATTTCTTGCTGAAAATACAATCATATAGGAGATGCTGCAAACTCTCAGTAGCAGTTCCACAAATCTCATAAGAGTCATCCATCATTACTCTTATTCTGATCAATCTATCCTTTGTTAATAAAATGTTCAAGATAGCTGCCTAGAAAATGAAATTTGTCTTGGGAATGTTCAGGGGATTCTAGCACATATATATGTAACACCCGCAAATGTACCCTATTTTTCTAGTAAAAATATTTTACGGTTACTTTTCAGCGAAATTTAGTTTTAATCGTAAATTTAATTTTCCGAGTCAAATTTAGAATTTCCGAGTTCGTATTTGGAATTTCCGCGAGATTTCATGTAAAACCCGTCTTGAGCCGTCTTTGACTTTTTCTTGACTTTTCCACTTACTCACCCTACATATACTCCCTCCTAACCCTAACTCCCTCACAACTCAATCTTCTTCTTCCTCACCATAAACACCAAAACCTAGCCTCCATATTCTTCCAAGTTTAGAATCGTCACTACTCATTCATTCCTCGCTCAAATTCACGTAAGTTCGTCTTATTCTTCCCCTCTTATCTTCCTCTATCCGTATTGGTAATAAAATTACCGTCTTTCTCGCTTTTCAATTTATCCGTCTTTCTCAAAGGTGAATTATATTCATCTTTTGTCGTCTTTGTTTAGGTCGAGACTTTCTAGACCTCGACAAAGATTACTATCTAGTGGAAAAGGTAACGGTGAAGGGTTACTCGATATCATTTACGTGTTTTATGTGTTTTCTAGGCTAGTAATCGTATTTAGATTATGGTTAGCATGCTTAGGACTTGTGTTGTTATTGTTGTTTGTTGTTAGTTGATAATTGATATGAGAATTGATGAATTGTGATGATAGATGATATTTGTGTTATGCCTTAGTGAAATTGTGGAGATTTGTGTGACTCGTACCTGTCCGACATAGGACG
>JAIUZE010010979.1:0-41394 GCA_022085475.1 Heliosperma pusillum
TACCGATTGTTAACTGATTCACATGATTACGTGTTGATTAGGGTTTGAGTGTATCATGGCCATGTTAACGGTAACCTCTGAGCTAGCATACCAGCTTCCCTACCTCGTGTTATAGTTTATTATCGGACTCACATGATAGCTTTCATATGCTAGGTTATATGTTAGTTAATTGTTTCATAACATGAAAAGCATATCATATATGTTAAGGTTTTGTATTTTCCATGTACATTGCTTTTATGTTATTCATGTTTAATTAAACTCGACATTTCGTGGCTGGGAGAACTCGGAGTTACTCCCCACTGACTGTGGCGTCCGTGTTTATATTTAATGCGGTTGGCAGGTTTGTGATGCATACTTTGGGTACATTGACGAGCTAGCGAGCGAAGTATTTACCTTGGACCTATATTCGGTTCTTAGGATTGTATATTATTATACACTCTTTTATTTCAGTATTTATACGGGAAACATGTCTCCCGTTTTGGATATTTATTTTGTATAATATTAGTTCCTTTTGTTGAACCTTTTTATTTTAAGACACCTTCGTTATGTATTCTCATCTTTTATTTAGTTAAATTATTTTTTTTTTCTTTCCGCAAATTTGAGGGTGTCACAATCAATCTATCATACAAATCTCAAAAAACTAAGCTCTTAATAAGTAGATGAATCATAAGCCCGTAGCAACAAGGGCGAAGGAAAATGCGAATCATGGTTGAGATTTACATAACGGCGCAGCATAGAAAATATTCTTTGGACCTTTTCAGCTCTTGCATGATTTTTTTGACAATGGACTCTCACGGTACACTCTTCACTCAATTTTTTTTTTTGTAAAATAGGAAATATTGGTTCAAATTTGAAGTGACACTCACCTATCTACAACTTATAAGAATGTGCCGGCAGTCTAGTATGGTAGACAATCCGAAATCATTAAGTAAAACTAATCATGATTGAAATGTAATATAGGAAGCATTAGAAAAGTAAAGAAGAGGCTTGGGAAATTTGGGTAAGAAAGTGGACAAATGATTTTGGTCATGTGGAGCTTAAAGTCAAGCTAGTAATAACCAAATGTGTAGTGGATACTCAATCCAAATCATACCAATTCCCATCAACAAAAGTCAAGGCCAAAAGCAGCATATTGGCCTATTGAATATGAAAAATCAAGTTACGACTTCCCATAATTTTTCTTTCTTTTCATTTCATGGAAGCGTTTTTCCTCTTTTCTCTTTTTTTTTTCCTTTTTTCTTTTGAGCTTTCAATTTCATTTCATTTTTCATCATTTTTTTTTTCAAAGCTATTTTTTTCCTTTTTCTCTTTCACATCACAACCCGGGAATCAGCAATCCCGAGACAAGTTCACATCAAATGGTGGCATTATCAGAACATCGCAAAAGCACAGAACACCCCTACACATATAGTTGGTTACTAGCTTCAACAAGGGTAGGCAATATTATAATGTAGCTAGAAAGAAGGGTGTTTTTGCGAAATGTGAACAAGAATGAATGGCTTCAAAATGTAGATCATGATAACAATACTTATAGAAAATGGAATAAAAACCATACTTATGCGTTTTGATGTAACACAGACTATAAGGAGAAACTACTCACTCCTAAACTGGGATCGGGTTCAGAAGTACCGACCACTGGAAGCTCTACCTTACAATATGAGTAGCTTGCCAAAGTCAAGATCAAGCTTAATTAAGTCTAAATGCAATTTTCTACCTAATGTGTATAAGACATCCCCATGAATGCACAATTCCTCATAATATAACGAAACATCAGCTTATAAAAACTATAAAATGAGAAATGTAAGATGGAAATGATCTTTTCTTTTTGTGTTTGTTTTTTTGATTTTTCGATTTTTGATTTTTTTTTTCAATAAAACTAAAAATGAACTAAGAAAATTAAAAGAAAAATAAAAATCTAAATGCAAATCCTAAATGCAAATCCTCCCCCCAAGCTAAAACCTCACATTGTCCTCAATGTGCATGCAATTATAACAGAAACAAACCGAGAAACGGCTGGTAGCACATGGAACAGAGAAACGATATGAAATTCTAATGGGAAAAGGGGCTAAAATAAAACGAAAAATACAAAAGAAAGAAAGGAAAGAAAGAAAATTCTTACAAAATGTCTAGCCTCCCCCAAGCTAGTATAAACAAGGGGAGCTCATCATCTCATCACGAAGGCCACCAGCTACGGCCTCTCCTCTCAGAAGGAGGTGGCTCGGATGCGGATCCAGAAGCATTTGTATAGTTGGTATCATCTGCAGAATAATAACTACCACGAGAAGTAATGATCCCGGTTGGGTCGCTGGCTCCTAAGGATTGGTACTCTTCTACTTGGTGATCTCCAAAATCACCTCTATACCCTCCAAAACTCTCAACGCCATAGTCGGTTCCACATTAATCCGGTCCAGTTGGCTGCACACCTGCATCATAAGCAGTACCATACCCCCCTTCGGGCCAAGTATAAAAAGACGGGTGGGGGCCCTCAGGTCTAATCACACCTTGCCTAGCAAAGTGGTCATAGATGGGGTGCAAAGCAAGCTGCTGGTCGGACTAAATTCTATTAACGGACAAGGTTAGGGCTTCAAACATGGCGGTCACATCGCCCGCAGCATGGGACGAGTGAGAGGATGATCCTACCTCAGGGCGGCGGGATCTAAGTTGAATATGGGGGTCAATGTGGGTAATATCCCCAACAGGAAGGTAGTAAGTGGGTCGGGGTAAGATAGCCTCACCCTCTTGAAGTTGAGGACGCTGCCAAAGAAATGGAATTTGCTCTACCTCGGCAGTCAACTTGACTGAATCACGGCCAGCTATCCTCCAAATCATATGGGGGTGAGAGACTCGAAACCAGTTGAGCTGAACAAAATAAGCATAATCCAACTCATTTCCCATCTCGGTGGGAGGTGTAGTCAATGCCTCGAGGTCGGTGGTGGCTTGGTTAAAACCAAAAACTCGCATAGCAAGGTGAGTGATAAGACCTCCATAGACAATGGCAGTGTTCTTAGGATTAATAGCTTTGGTCAATTGAACAACAAAATGATACGGAATACTAATAGACCATGGTTCATCACCATTCACATTCAAAAATCCTCCTAACATTTCTAACTCCACTCGTCTCACCAAATGAGGCTCAGCACGACCTAAGAAGGTCCATCACATGAATCTTTGCCAGATTCTAATGGCGGGATGATGGATATGTTGGTGTGGGACATGGTCCCAACGAGAGACAGGGTAAGTCAAAATAGCACTCCAAAGCAGGCTAATATCAAAGCCTTCTGGAGGTGAGGTAACAGTATCCTCAGTGGTGAGATCAAATAGTCTAGCAAAGTTCTCTAAGTTCATATTATAATCATCATTAAACAAGCGAAAATGAACTTGAGGCATGATATTTCTATTTCTAGACCTATGTAACTCGAAAGAGCTTAAGAATTCAAGGGTTAATTGAGGGTAGGTCTCATAACTAAAGTTCATGCTAGCATTCATACCTAGACCCCTAAATAACACTTTAACATGCTCATAAAGTTTCATATGCCTTAAAGAAGAAACATTGAGGAACTTGGTAGCCCTCATACCTTTGCTTTTAAGAATACACCAATTTTGCCATTGCTTGTGTGAACTAAATTCTACATCCGGAAAGTTAGGATCATGCATAGCATTTCCTTGATTTTCGGTTTGAGCATTTGCTTCAAGCATTTCTATATCTTCTTCTTGTGCTCTACTACTTTCTCCTTGATTGGAGGTTCTTGCCCTCTTCGATTTCCTTAATGTAGGTGCCATTTTCTACAAATAATTAGTATTAAAACACTTCATTTATAAACACAAGTTGATAACATACATGTTAGAATACTAAGTTTTGAGCACAAATTCAAGCATAGTGACCTTAGTGAAACATTGTCATGCTATCTTTTGAGCACAAATGGATGTTTTAAGCATAACAATATGTCACTAAGATGAGCAACATATTCTTAAATCATGAGTTTGGCTACTACCTAAGGGTACTAATGCTAGATTAACACAATAAGATCATAAGTTCATAGTATAAAGCATGAATTCAAGCATTATACTACCACTTAAGCAAAAGTTCTTAGCATATAGTAAAGATGAGTATCCTAATTAGCATATGGGCATCCAAATCATAGTAATCATCCTAATTAATCAATAAAATTCACTCTATAGCATGTAAGAATCATTAGATATCCAATTTAAACAAGTTTTGCAATCAAAATCAAGAACCCCCAAATTTGAGTTAGGGTTTGTTCATGTTGTATTTCTGAAAAATATAGAGAGATTGAAGTAACTAAAGTAGAAAAAACTTACTTGATGATGCTTAGAAGTTGCCCTTGATGAACTATAGGAACAAATTTTGTAAGAAAAGACTAAGAATTTAAGGTTTTAAGAGAATTTTGAGCTTTGAAATTGAAGAACACGGGTATAAGGCAGCAAGCAAAGGGTAGCAAGTGGGTTTTATAGAAGAAAATAGAGCAAAATATGAATCAGGCAATTTACCCGATCGGGTATATAGCAATCCGATCGGGGAAACCCGTTGGTCCGGTTTTTGTTTCTTTTATCTTTACCACTTGCTCTTACCTTTTGGCTATGTCCTTGCACATACATACTAACCTTAGTAATCTTGACAACTTGGGCCAAGGATAGCTCCGTCTTGTCTCAATAAGTCCTCCGATTCTAAGTATGAAAAACTATTAACTAAACATGCATTTGCTAAATGTAAATAATGAGTAAAACGATAATTTTTCCTAACTATTACAACACAAAATCCAAAAATATTATCCAAATAAAATAGTCCAAATTATTGTCTAATAAGAGAAATAAAGAATGCATAAAGAAAAAGTAAAGAAAAAGACGGGTTGCCTCCCGACAAGCGCATTTTTGAGTCATGCTAGACCTTGTTTCCCTATCCCTCCTTAAGCCTTATGAAGAGATTTGAGCTCCTTTTAGCTGGATTCGTCCTTGAATTTCCTCATTTACCTTTTGCCAACACCCATGGCAATCTCATTCTAATCATGCTTCCGAAGGTTTGAAAGCATCGAGGTCGCCATCTCCAACGCTCAACACATTCCTCTTTTTATCAAAGGTGGCACTCGATCCATCTATTTCAATTGTGATCTTTTCTCCTTTCACATCTATACAAGCTCCAACCGTATTTAGGAAGGGTCTTCCTAATATAATATAGTCATTCCTTTCTCTCTTTGAAAATATGACATAAAAATCGACGGGAACGAGGAAGTATCCAATCCGTATTGGGACATCTTCCACAATTCCTGCAGGAGTATGCATAGATCCATCAGCTAGTTGAAGGCTAGTACTAGTGAATTTCATTTGTATTGGGCAATGGTCATGATAGAAATCAAAAGGCATGACGCTAATAGCGGGCCCTAAATCACACAATGCACCTTTGACCTTATAAAAACACATTGTGAAAGAAATGTTGAAACAACCTGGGTCCTTAGGTTTGGAAGGAATGAGAATCTTCCCTTCTTCAAGGGTAGGTTCCTTGCGAGAGTCTTTGGTTGCTTCTTTTTGCCTATATGTTTTGCCAATCCGTGCCTCTAATTTTGAAAAAGCTTCGCTTGTTGCCAAAGTTACTTCTCCAATTCTTTCTTCCAATTTCCCTTGAGCTTTTATCAATTTCATGATCAAAGCTTCGAGACGAGATGTCTCCTCATGTGTAGGGACTTTGGTTGGTTTGGATAGTGCTGGATTGTTGCAAAGTTCATGGGGTAACCTAAAGATAGGCTCCTTACTCTTTTCATTCCCAAGAGGATGATCACAAGGTTTGTCACTAATCATGTCAATTGTGACAATCGATGGCGCTTCACTGTCTTGGGTGTGTTGACTAGAACTCGATGGGGTCAACTCCTCTACTCTCTTTTGCAGAGATAAAATGGTTGATTTGAGTGTGTTTAAGCTAGAAAAGAAGTATGAGTACATATTATGTTGGGATTGGATTACTTCCCTTAACTTAACATCTACTTTTGCTATCACATGATCATTTTGAAAGGATGAGTTTGGAATTGTATGAGGTGTATTGGTGGGTTGAGTTTGGCGAAATTGTGGGTGGAAAGGGTTTAAGGGTGTGAGTTTGTTCCCACATCGTTGAGGTGCATGCCCTATCCCACCACAAAGTTCACATGGTGTTGTTAATGAGGTAAATGGGTTGAAAACTTTTGGGCGATATAAAGTGCTTTTTGGGGTGGTTTCGTTTGGTTGAACGGGACAGGCTAAGGAAATTGTAGTGTCAACATCTTTTGACGTTTCCACTCGACTCTTCTTTCGCTCTCCCCCATTGTTTTGTGAACCTTCCCCACTTTCATTTTGTGATTTAATTGATAGGTTTGACAAATTGGTTATAAACCTACGGTGAAAAGGGATAACAATCTCTTCCCACTGCATTGGTCTTGTGGCTTCCATTAAACGACGGGTGAACCACCATTTAGCTTCTCCCTTTAATGATAAAGGAAAAAGAGTTTCTCTAATTTCGTTTAGGGTGATTCCCTCCCTCACAAAGGATTGACACAATTCGCAAAAGGTTTGGAGATGGTGTGACGGGTTTTCATTTGGTTTTCCACTAAATTGTTTACCCTCTATGAGAGCAATCAAAGTCATATGGACCCTTAGGATCCCACTAGCGAGCTCAAAAACCCGGTACCTTGGATCTTCCCTTGTTAGTAACATTTTTGTCAACCTACAAGAAAAACACAAAAGAGAAAGTTAGTAACGATTTAGGTACGGTTGCACCTAAAAATGGTAGAAATGATAAACAAAAACCAACAATTCATAGATAAACAAAACCGTGCTCCCCGGCAACGGCGCCAAAATTTGATCGGTTATGTCGCGGTCCCGATACAAAAATAATTACCCGCACTTAGGCTAACAACATAAGGAATGTAATTAGGGAAGTAGGGTGTCGATCCTCAGGGAGTACGTGTTAACTATGAATTGCTATGGATTGATTTTCATTTAAGTTCGAGTCATTTGAGGTGGTTGTCTAAACTACTAACATAAAATAAAATGACAAGTATATAAATGACGATATGTAAATGATAAAATATGTAAATTTCAAAATGTAAAACTCAAAACAGACTACTTACCCGATCGGGTTGTCACGTACCCGATCGGGGAAGTGCTTTGATCCGAATGACAACAATTAAATTCTAACTAAAGGCGATATTTAAATGACAATATTGAAAGACTATCTAACTAAACTAATAAACTAGATAATAATAATAAAGTAAACTATCTAAGAACGGAAATAGAATGTAACACCCGCAAATATACCCTATTTTTTCTAGTAAAAATATTTTACGGACACTTTTCAGCGAAATTTAGTTTTAATTTAGAATTTAATTTTACGAGTCGAATTTAGAATTTCCGAGTTCGTATTTGGAATTTCCGCGAGATTCCATGTGAATCCCGTCTTAAGGCGACTTTGACTTTTTCTTGACTTTTCCACTTACATATCTCATACTACCTCTTTAACCTATTTTTCATACACAACTCAAACATCACCTTCTTCATCACCAAGAAACCCAAAACCTAGCTTCCATAATCTTCCAATCTTAGATTCGTCGCTACTCTTTCGTTTCTTGCTCAAATTCATCTAGGTTCGTCTTATTCTTCCCCTCTTAGCTTCCTCTATCCGTATTGGTAATAAAATTACCGTCTTTCTTGCTTTTTAAATTATCCGTCTTTCTCAAGGTGAATGATATTCATCTTTTATTATCTAATTGTATGTAGGTGGAGACTAGGAAGGTTTAGAAACCGTTTAAAGACGCGAAAAGGTAACGGTGAAGGGTTACTCGATATCATTTACGTGTTTTATGTGTTTTCTAGGCTAGTAATCGTATTTAGATTATGGTTAGTATGCTTAGGACTTGTGTTGTTATTGTTGGTTGTTGTTAGTGGTTAATTGATATGTGAATTGATGGTTTGTTATGATAAATGAGGATTTTTGGTTGTTGATAACATGTTGGTTTTGATCGTTCCTGAATCCCGTGTGGGACGCAGGCTGCGTCGTAGGACGCAGGCTGCGTCGTGGTGACGCAGGCAGCGTTACTCGCTGCCGACTGCAGTTTTCCTGCACTGACCCCTTTTCGTAAAATAATCATATCTCCTTTGTTACTTGCTTGTTTTGGGCTTGTGACATCCCGTTGGAACCGTAAGAGGATAAGCTATCACCTCCATTTAGAATTTCTTCATTTTCATGTCTAGAACTCTAGTTATGACCGTTTGAAGTGGACTCTTGTTTTCGTTGGTTTCCAAACAACGTTGTTTTGGAGAGGTGATCTATGTTTTTATTCATTATTCTTCCTAAACTTGTTCTAATGCTTATGTATCATGTATTGATTCATTTTTATCATATTTAAGTTTATATAATTCCCTATTATCATGTTTTGTGACGGTTTTTGGTATGTCCCACTTTGAGTCGGTTTTTACAAATGTTACGGTTTGAGCACTATTTTGGTATGTGCTTTGTACTCTCATTCCCTTGGCTACCTCCACGTTCATAAGGCTGGAATGTCGGAACGAGGAGGTATCCTACTGCTTAATTGCATGTGTAGTGGGCATACGACGACGTTGTTGGGAGTTGAACGCATTGCGTTGATCGACCGGCCGTCAAATGTTGTGTACTTGCGAGGTGGTGTTATTTGCATGTAGCGTACCGCTTGTTATGAGGCTTGTGCTCTTTTCCGCCTCTTTCGTGAATTGTTCTACCGAATTTGGGGTACTCGGCGTCTATGATTGACCGAGTCTTGGATGCGAAACGTTTATCGCATGTCGAATCGGAAAATGTGATTCCGAGAATCTGGCCAGGTTTAGATTAGGAGCCGTTTTATTATCGTTCCTACCAGGAGGAAATTAGTCTACATATACGAAATGTAGCATCATGTAGGCGTTCAGGGAAATGTTATATCCCGTGGATGCCTTTTAATCATACTTGCTAGGTACACGGTGCTAGTGCGTTTCATTTACCGTGAGAGATGTCGTCTTTGTGTCGTCGTTCTTGAATGCGTGATTTCATGACTTATTATTCATGGTCATTGCATGATTGGGCATTGTCTATGTATTGGTATGTTTGAATGGATGATAACATGATGGATTTATTCATGGTCATTGCATGACTTGGCATGGTTTGTTTGTCGAGTCTCAATCTTATCAAACTTATACCGCTAACGGTGAGATGCAAGCCCTAGTGAGCGTATTCGGTTGCCTAAGAGTGTCTTCCCGAGTCTTTGAATAACATGATGGATTCGGATTTGTATTCCATATGCTCTTATCATTATATAATGAATTGCCTATCTATCCTTATCGTATCTCACATGTATATCTATATATGCATGCTTCTACTTTTGTATTTCCTTTTATGTACGTTTGATGTGATATGGCTGGGAGAACCCGGAGTTACTCCCCACTGATTGTGGCGTTCATGTTTTTCATGGATGAACAGGTTGCTTGATTGGATGGCATTTTGCTTGATATTTTGGGTTCGGGTGTGAGCTAGCGGGCGTTGTCCCTGGATGAAACCCCTCTAGACGTTGTTTAGCTAGTTGCTAATTACTTTGTCTTTTGTTAACACTTTGAGAGACTACGTCTCTTGTGGTATTTTTATTTAGTTTGTAATATTTTGACACTCCTCGTATTTTCCTATCTTGCATGTATAAAGGTTTTTAAAATACCGTATTTCCGCTATATAATTCACATGCTTGTATGTTTTATATTTCCGCATTCGCGAGGGTTGTCACAGTTGGTATCAGAGCTTTATCTCTCCCGACGCACACACGTGAACCCTAAACTTAAACTACTTGACCTTGAAATAATAAATGAGAGATGGGTAGACTTAAGGACCTAAGGTGGTAGTCTTTGGTGTACTTGATGTTTGTTAGGTTCTAACTTTTTGTTGATTGTGTTGAGTGATGTTATGTTTGTTTGTATCTACCGTTTTGAGGTGGATCATTGTGTTACCTAGGAGAAGTATTCTCTACCGAAGATTTGAAGATTTACAAGCCTAATTGAAGTGTATTTCTTCTTCATCTATGAATTCTCTCGTCCTTATTGTATTATGCTCTCTTCCTTCTATCTAGGTGCTTCTTTCTCTTCCATTTTGTTTGCCTCTTGGAAATTACTCTTGATAGTTTCCTCCATCTTATCATTGGTATCCTTACCTTCCTCTGTAACATTTTTATGGATGTCATACCCTTTTGTTTATAGTATATTGTACTTGGTCAGAAGAACTTTGAATTTTGTGGAGTATTAGTGATTGTTAGAATGAATTTGTGATTTGAGGAAAATGGTGTAGATCTAAATTTCACCCTATGTGTGATGTTTGTATCTCTAAGGAAAGGTAGTAGGATACGTTTGATGATTTTAAATGCTTGGATGCTTGTCATTCTCAATGTGTGGATAGTTTCATGATATTATGATGGTGTAAGATTGAATGAGTTGGCTAGACTTCTTAACCCATTAGCGATTTAATCTTTGAATTTAGGAGTTTTGAATTATGCCTTGAGTTGTAAAATGCTTTTGAGACTAAGTGACTTCTTGTGGATTCTAGTTTATGTGTTAGAGTATAGGCTTGGTGGAAAAGCATTTGGCTATAGTTCTTGGATTTAAAGATATGATCTTATCTTATGGTATCGGAGACTCGTTTGAAGTAGTAAGGTTTCGGTAAGTTTAACCATATTACTTGAGGATTATAGATATGAGCGAGATTCGATGATGTGAGCTATGATGGAAATACCTTGGGACGTTAATGATGACGTTTGACTTGAGGTTGTACTTTGTTAATAATGAACTCGTGGGCTATACGATGTTGATAATGACGTTTTGTTCGGTGTTCTACCTTGTGGCCGTAGGAGTTGGAAAGAGATTAGTATGGAGAATTCCTTATAGGTTCTTCGGTTTTTGAAACCTTTGGGAATGTGTCAAATTATGGAGTTGAGAGAATGTTATTATGCTCGAGTTGCAATTCCGAAATTGGGATACCGTGTTATATGAAGGTATGGATGAATTTGGTTGTATTCAATTTGTTAAAAACTAGGTGTACCTTACTTCGATGATTTGTGGTACGAGGGTCCCTTGTAAGAGACCTTTGTTATGGAGATGATTTGCTTTGCTATCGCCCTGAGTTTGAAAAGGGAATTTTGTGGATTAAACCTTAAACCTTTTTCTCATGCCTTTATCCCTTTCCATTTCCTTTCATGCAAGTTCCTACTTAGCCCGATTCCTAGGAAATTGTTTTCTCTTATCTTTTCCTTTGCTTGGCTACCTTCATAGCTATATCTATCCAATATCTAGCTTTTGGCTCCCTGCCTCTAGCGTTCCTCTAATTTTCGTCCGATCTTATCGCGTTCGTGTTTCCCTCGAAATATCCTATCGTTTCCAATGTCATGGTGTCATTGTCTTTCCTCTGGTGAGATGATTAGGTTGTTAGCTAGCTTCATGTTGATTTTGATCATGAATAGGATTGGGATTTAAACCTTAGGATGACTCTGTTGGTGGTATTGTACTCTGTTGGTGACTTCATTTATTGAGCTTGCTAGAGTAGTGCTATTTTGGGAATCAAGTTGAGCGAGATGATATTCGTTGTTGTTGAGTATTATATCGGTTGCTTGGGATATCATTTGGGAATTTGATGTCTCTAATTAGTTGATTCTAAAAGAGACTTTGCTTTAGGGTAATTGAGTTGGTACCCAAAGTTTGAGGAGTTTTGTCTTAAATGAAAATCGATTCATTTTGAGTTTTAGATGATCTAAATGATTTGAATGGTTGTCTGATTGCCAAGTGATTGGTCATTTGTGGTTTGGAATTAGTAATTCTCTTTTATTCTTAAGGAACCGTAGTTTGCTAATGTGACTATTTATATTTGAGGCTTCGAGCGTAGTAATGATCGAATTAAGGATGTTAGGGCGTATTAAAGAATTCTTATAAGCAGTAATGGATTGTGGATTTTCCCTTGTCGTGAGACTTTGGATGAGACTAGTTGGATCTTAGATAATTATGTTTGGTTGCGTGGATTGTGTTTTGATTTTTGAGGATGAGAAAGTTCATTGTAAATTTAGGATAATGAGTTTGAAGTAAATTGGATTAAAGGATTTCATGGTAAGTCCTTTACTTTGTGGTTGTTAGCGATCATGTTTCCATAGATAAATATTTTGTTGGTAGTTTCTAGTAAGAGTTTTGATGAAACTAAGAAGATTAGAGTGCGTAATAAATCTTTCATGTGGATTTTTAGTTGTGGAGTCTACCGTGCCGATGGACCTTAGTAGATTCTAATTGGATTCGAATAATTGGGATTTGTTACTCGAAGTTTCGTGATTATGGAATATTTTTGTAGGATTTCTGATGATTGAAAATGATGAGTTGCAAATTGGGTAAATTGCATTCTCTTGAGGATTTGGTTTATTAGTAGAGTTGTGATGTCGAATTCTTGTAGATCTTCCTGCCAACTTCATCGTGATTCTTCCTTTCCCTAAGAGTTTGATTTGTTTCGTTTTTGCGTGTTTAGTATATATTTTGTTACCCTGAATTGTGTGTGAAATGTGCGAGTTGCTCTATGTGCGTGTAATGTCCTGTTATTTGATTTTATCTTTGATAAAACCTTCAAATTTCCATATTATATTTCTAATTTAGCGTTTCAAAGAAGTCTAAAGATGGTTTTTGTACCTCCTTTTTGGAAAAAAATAGATTTCTTTCGCTTTTATATTTGGATTTTACGTTTGGTTGGATGTTTGCACTTGTTATTGGAGACGTCTGATAACTAGTCCTGCACTTACTAACACTTGTTTCATTTTCGATTTCACTATTTTGACTTTGATTTGATCTGGATAATTAGAGTTCTCGTTCGCGACGGGCACTCTTGAGATCCGTAAGTAAGTTCCACACTTATGAAAATTCTCTTTAAATCGTTTTCGAGAAGAACTTCCAAGTTTCAAGCTAGAAACTCTCCTTTTAGATGCACCAAGACGACCCTTAATCACTACTAAAATACTACAATAGTATGATAAGTAGCATCCCTTAAAAATCATCTAATAACTCTTATTACTACACTAGTATATTATTAGAGAAAAATGAACTCAAGTTTTGTGGAAAGATTCTCTAAGTTTTCCTTTTTGTGAGATAAGAAAGTTTTAGAGAGATAATCATACTACTTATTAAAAGATGAAGTAGTGTATATAAGAAGGAAATATTTCCTCTTATTTGAGCATGTGCCAACCGGCCACACATAGGGTAGAGGGAGCATGCCTTTGCTTTTTGTTCTTAACAAGAAAGTAGCTTAGGTCTAGGCTTGATAGCTTATGATTATGTTTTAATTCTTAATTAGAACAATAATCAACACCTAAACACTACCCTATCTACCCCAAAATCGGTGCACCCATATAACATGGGTGTCCATTTTATTTTGTGATTTTGTCATTTGTCACATATGTGACATGTAACATGTAACATGTAACATGTAATTTTGCTTATAAATGTGCATTTAACCAACTTAAATGCAAATTCATAACAAATAATTAGACATAACATTTTAAGTCACATTTTATAACTACATATAAATTAAATGGGTCATCTCATATTTTGTTAAAATAATCAACAACAATTTGTAATTATAATCAACCAATTTAGCTTATCTCAAATTTTTCATAAACATAATGCATTCTTAGTAATATAACAACTAAATTACTAAAAATGAATCTTATTTAATCATATTACAATAAGATATAATTCTTACTTACAATATAAACTTAGTTCAATTTAAGGGATTAATTAATCTGTATTGCTATACAACTAATTAATGTACATGATTAGGGGATTGTCCTTTAGGTGTGACCTCAAGGGATCAACTGATCACCACCGTCATACGACAGTAACATCAAACTCAATTGAGCCAATCATTACCGATTTATGTTGACCAGTTGACTATAATATTCATCATCCCTTTGTATTCTTATTATTGAGATTTAGTTATGTGATCGCACTATTGTTGAGGATACTTACTCCTACAATCTCCCATTTGTCCGAGACAAGTGTGCGTCACCAATTCTCTTGTCCTATTACAATCTCCCACTCAATGCACGGTGTCTTGTAGGTCGTACTTGCATTTGATTATATCATGAGTGGTTTTCTCGATCTGAAGAGTAACTGACTGACCGAAATTATCTACCATAGATACCTTCTGAGCGTGGCCACGCATTTTCAGCTTACTCGTCCTCGAGCGGCCTTGAGATTTTAAAACAACCTTGACAAGGGGTGGACAACTCCTATCGCACTATTCCCTTTGAATAGCCACAGCTCATCATGACCCAAAAGATGCCCATTTGACCCCAAATACGAAGGTCGTAGAGCATAAATCAAAGTCACTCTGAAACTGTGCCACCTTAGGCGAACAGTCTTTAGTCAATGAATTGACTCAAAAGAATACTATAGTAGCTCTTGCCACGACCAGGCTATAAGAATTGCCAGAACTCTATAAGCGGTCACTGCCCGACAGATTGTCTATTACAGTCTGCCTATGTGATCGACTGGTCATCCCTTATGACCCTATGGCACTTGAGTTTGCCATCAATCGCATCACACTCTAGTCACTTTGAGACGTCACCTCATATAAGGAACTATGGGCCAATGCTATGTTAATCCAGTCCACTTTAATGGGGTTCAAAATTGTCTCTACAACCCATTTGGATATAACAAAGCACAAAACGAGTTTTAGAAACTCAAACGATAAATGTGATTATCATATATGAACAATCAACACAATGTTATTGTTTCATATCCTATAATCTAAAGTTTATTTCGTCTATGACAATCCATGGCGATCTTATTAAATGCAATAAAGGCTTGGGTAGTGAATATACCATGTATTCATTTATTCCAACCTTGTTAATTGCTTTTTACTTCCATCCAACGTTATTCCTAATAATATGAATTCATCTACGTACATGTCTAGATCTCTATATAGTGTTGGGCTCTTTAACTTGAAAGATGCTCCTACTCATTATCATGATAACTGATAGTTATTTAGGTGAGAGGATCTACCATTGGTTCCTTGTAAGCCACCTTATCCTCATCATAATATACTAGGTTTCTATTTGTAGAATTTATAATGATTGACTCTTCAATCATCCTTTTAGTTATTCGCTTCTTTTATAACAAAGATACGCCTAGGATTTCGATAAATCCTTATAAGTTTGGAAATTTGGGTCTGTGTAACTTTTACCACATATCCAAATTTTCTCTACCAAACACATGAATGAATCCCTAGTTCTCCTTGAGAACCCTACGGATTTTATAGTAGGCTATCCAATGACACTCACGTGGATTGATTTGTTATAGGCTTGTCATGCTCCGAACATACAATTTATTTAGGTACGTTCATGTAATGGCATACATGATTAGCCTAATGGAGGAAACATTAGTGCTCATGTGATCAACAACTCTTAGGTTCAGTGGATGACTATGACTTTCTCATAGTGATCCCACTTTCATCAACATGAATAGCCTATTTAACTTGTTGAAATAGATAAAGGATCTTATCGATATAAGACATTTTCTAAATGCCAAGCTAAAATCTTCTATTCCACAATAGATTTTAATTTTAGCATATATGTTGCCCTCTTTCATCCAGCATTAAAATCCAACCACTCCTTTCAAAAAGGTAATATGAATACGTCACTTACAATGAGTGATACGTCATTCACGTAAAAAACAATTTCTCCCACTTAACTTCATGTCTTTACATGATAAATTTAACTCCCACTTAACTTCTTGTCTATACATGACTTTAACTCCCACTGAACTTCATGTCTATACATGACTTTTCGACAATTCGAGTGAAAATCTTCTCATATCTCATAACAAAAAAGATCATCATAACCTCTTGGTAGATACCATAGGTTTGTGTCATGTACACATCCCATTTCAAGTCCCTATTTGGACATGTGGTTTCGTTGTGTATCTTGTACACACCTACTATGAGGTATTTCACTGATGATTTGGATCTAAGCATAGTTACAGATTAACTTAGATTTTGCAGACATCTACATGTCTATCCATGCAACTATAATTGGAAAATTTCAAATACATCATATCTTTGCATAGATTCTTTTAGTTTCATAAGTCTCTTATGTTACAAAATCGAATTTTAAAATTTCTAGGTACTTCCACTTCATAGATCATAATCATATTATATCAAGAACATTTTCTTTTTGTCTTGTCACTAGTCTAAGGATTCATCTAAGAACTCTTTCTTTTGGTCTCCTCACTAGTCTTGAGTCTAACCTAAAAACATTTACTTTTCGTTTATTCACTAGTTCCTAACTAGTTTTACGTTGTGCCTTATTTTCTCCTACTCAATCTTTAGAAAAATACAACTATTTTCTTTTTAGATAGCCTTATGAGCCACAAACAATTTTGTACTCATACTCGTGGGGGAGGTAAAAATATCACAACATGACCTTAAGTGATTTATTAATGACTTTATTGTAAGGACATCGAATCTTAGCTTCGAGATAGACTAGTTCTATAAGCTAAAGAGGTGGACTCATATTCATGTCATTTACAATCTTTATAAGTGGTGAGGCCAATTGGTTTGGTAGATTCCCTACATTGAGTTTAATAACTCAATTTTGACTTAATTATTGATCTTTCAAAGTGAAAATCAAATTATTAGCTTTTCAACTTATTACAATGATCCAATCATCATAATAATAATATGATCATATTGAGTCGATACAATTTATGTTATTAGTGCAATTAGAGTATAATGACAAGTTTTAGAACTAAAACGTTTCAACAAACCGAGTGACTTGGGTTGAAAACCAAGTCACCAAGTATTCAATTACAACAAATTGTTCTTGAAAATAAAGTTTTCATGTCCAAGAAGGAAATAAAAAGTTCTAAACAACCATAATACAATCAAAAGGGGAGACAATCTCGAGGCCAAGCTTTCTTAGGTCTTCAACTATGGGTGGCTACCTTAGCTTCCCTTGAAGAGCCTTCTTAGGCTTGCTTGTCCTTGTCTTTATCTTTGCTTGGATGCCCTTATTACAATAAAAAGAGTAAGAATCACAACTCGTATCTTATACCAAAGTTGAGATCATAAAATAAATGATAGGGATGATAAATTACCAACTGAAACAACCTTTCCAGCTTTGATATCTCTTAAATATTTAGTGCAATTCCTCTTCCAATGCCCTATGCCATTACAATAATGGCACTTGTCCTCGGTTGAGGCACCTTTCTTAGGTTTGGGTGAGCTATTCTCAATAACTTTTCCCTTGCCTTTGTAGGTGTAGGGCTTCATCCCTTTACTACCACCCCTTTTGAACTTCCCCTTGCTCTTATTGTTAATATTGAGCACATGCTTGGTGGTGCTAACATTTAGCCCCATGTCTCTCTCGGCTTGCACAAGCATCTTGTGCAATTCATGAAGAGAGGTTTTCATGTTTTGCATATTGTAGTTTACCCTAAACTGCACATATGCTTTGATTTTCCCCAATAAATGTAAAACTCGGTCGATAACGAGTTGTTCGGGAATGGTCACCCCTTGCAATTTTAGAGTCTCAACATGCTCAATTAATTTGAGTACATGAGGGCTAACCTTTTGGCCCTCTTTTAGGTTCATGTCGAAAAACGCGGAAGTCGTCTCATATTGTATGATCCTAGGAGCTTGTGAAAACATAGTCACAAGCTTGGCATAGATCTCATAGGCCATGCTCATCTTTATGGCACTCATTTGGAGATAGGCCTCCATCGAGAAGATCAAAACATTTTTGATTGCGGCGGATTCTTTATGGTAAGCCTCATAGGCTCGCCTTGCGGCGGCGGTTGACCTTTCATTAGGTGTTTTGGGAGAGGCTTCGGTAAGGTAACGAAGCTTGTCGTCACCTTCCGCGGCCAAATGGAATTGCGCATCCCAATCGGCAAAATTAGCACCGTTCTTTTCTAATTTACAACGATCCATGAAAGATCGAGCCAAGTAACGTTTGTGAGAGTTGGAGCGTTTGTGGAGGAATTTGGAGTTGCCATTGCGAATAAATAATATTGACTACAAAAATTGAGATGAAGAAAATGTCAACATTTATCATTTTAAATACTTGTAAACATTTTAAACAAGTTTTAACATTTAAATAGTGACCTCTACCCAACTATTATAAATGATTCCGAGATCCAAATTCATATCAACTTGGGAACGGTGAGCCGATTCATCCCTTATTAAAATAATTCGGTGGATTAACTGTTTAATCGATTCTACTTTAAAATTCTCGGTCGATAATATTACTTTAATATTTATCTTAAGCCCGGAACACATGCGGCTACGGTGGCGAATACTTCCGTTGAGCTCAATTCAAACTTTGATATAATAATCTTTATTACCCCCACTTACCCAACGTAGCAAGTTTAACACCCCGGTGAGCCGAGCCTACTTCCTTGCGAAATACGTATTCATGGGTTCTACTATTTGGTAAGGCTTGATCTCAAATATTTATTATGAGATGTCATGTCAAAATATTATCTATCTCGTTTAAGTGAACTAAATCGATGAATTAACGATAATTTTAATTGACACGGTCGAATACTCGATAAAATATGCATGTCATGTTATAGTGATTTGGCAATGCATGCAAACATATTAAATAAAATGTAAGCATAAAAATAAAACTCCTAGTACGGCCTTTCCTAGTATAGAAAATCATATATATTCTATTATAAATTCGGAAACCTTCTCCTTTGGTCCTTTGAAATTCATAAGCACGCCTCCCAAGGTCACCGTCTCTCTCGGAACTCCTTTCCGAATGGCACCGTCTTTAGGAAACTCCAGTATTACAAATAATTACAAAGTATATAGTAAAATTACAATAATTTCCTATTATACATTTGTAGTATAAAACAATAGAACAAAAGTGATACGAGATCATAATAAATTACAACCAAATCAATATTCCCTTACATTTCGGGTAATATCGATTAAAATCAAGGCCATACAAGGAACAAATTACATAATTCCAAATTACATAAACCAAATAATGACATTCAGAATATATATGCAGCATAATAATATGTATAAAACATGCTCATTTTAAATGCCAAATCGCCTTATTTAAAGGTTTGTTTATATCGTATATAACCCGGTTTTACGGAAATGCGTGATAATAACTTCTTAAAATCACCAAACAATACTTAAATCATATTTAAGTCCAAGTTAATTATCCCAAATGATTTAGGACTAAAAAATTACTCATCACTCAATTTTTGACAATAATTCAACTTCTTGTTATATAATTGCTCAAAATTGGACTTTAAAAACATATTTTAATCAAATAAATCCAAATTTAATTACAATAATTTCAAATTTTGAATTTTAAAATTTTGGACATTCTGGAACATTTCCATGACACTCATAATGACAAAAATCAAGGTTAAAAATTTTGAATCGATTTTGAGAAAAATCGGTTCCGCTTTATCGGGTTTATCAAATAAAATTCATAAAGCATGTGAAAATTAATCAAATTAAATTATCAACTTTAGATCTGAAATATGGGACATTTATTCAACCATAAATAAGTTTCTCATGACATCAAATTTGTTTTAGCTATATTTGCTAAATAAGTCACTATTTATGCCATGTTTACATTAAAAATTCATAAATCATACTAGACAAATCACATCAGTCTGAACTTTTTCAGCCTAACAGGAAAACATGCATGTGATAACATACTAAAATTTCATGATCATATTCAAAGCAAAAGTAATTTTCACCATTTGACCTTTATTTATATCATTTTATCATATGAAAAGCATAAATCATGAGAAATAAGTCCACTTCACACGAACGTTTACATACAGTAAGCAAAAATGCATGTGTGATATTGTGTAAAATTTTCAAGGTCAGAAGATATGTCTAACTATTTTTAGCATTTTAAACATCATTTTACTCATTAAATTGTAATAAAAACACTAAAAATCATATTTGAGCAATATAAATTTCCATAAATCATCAAAATGACCTAAATTCTTATTAGGACCAGAATATATTGACATGAAAATGCTTTTGTGATTTTATCTTATAAAACACAAATTACTAGTTTTCTTTAAGTTACATTAACTCGAAAAAACTATAAATCGATTATGCATGCAACAACCAAAGCTCTTATACCACTTGTAAGATTCTTAAACTCGATATCAGACATTTCTAATATTATTTCATAAATAGTTTACACTTAAACTATGTAGATTTTATGCATGCATAACAAAAATCCAAAGATAAGAAGAAACTTTTCCTTACATTGATCTAAGATGATATGAGCACAAGATTTGGACACCCTCCAAACCTTGTTCTTGAGCTTATATGATGAGGATGAACTTCCAAGTTTCGATACTTATCTCAAATGTTTGGTTAAAATAATCTACAACAATTTGGGTCACATTTTAAGTTTCGAGACTTCCAGCTTCCAAGTTTCGAGGATTAACATTTTAAGTCACATTTTATAATGACATATAAATAATATGGGTCATCTCATATTTGGTTAAAATAATCTACAACAATTTGTAATTATAATCAACCAACTTAGCTTATCTCAAATGTTTCATAAACATAATCAATTCTTAGTAATATAACAATTAAATTACTAAAAATGAATCTTATTTAATCATATTACAATATGATATAATTCTCACTTACAATATAAACTTAGTTTAATTTAAGAGATTAATTAATCGGTATCGCTATACAATTAATTAATGTACATGATGAAGGGATTATCCTTTAGGTGTGACCTCAAGAGATCAACTATTCACCACCGTCATACGGCAGTAACGTCAAACTCAATTGAGCCAATCGTTACCGATTTATGTTGACCAGTTGACCAGTTGACTATAATATTCATCATCCCTTTGTATTCTTATTTTTGAGATTTAGTTATGTGATCGCACTATTGTTGAGGACACTTACTCCAACAATCTTCCATTTGTCCGAGACAAGTGTGCGTCACCAATTCTCTTGTTCTATTACAATCTCCCACTCAATGCATGGTGTCTTGTAGGTCGTACTTGCATTTGATTATATCATGAGTTGTTTCCTCGATCTGGAGAGTAACTAACTGACCGGATCTATCTACCATAGATACCTTCCGAGCGTGGCCACGCATTTTCAGCTTACTCGTCCTCGAGCGGCCTTGAGATTTTAAAAAAACCCTGACAAGGGGTGGACGATTCCTATCGCACTATTCCCTTTGAATAGCCACAACTCATCATGACCCAAAAGATGCCCATTTGACCCCAAATACGAAGGTCGTAGAGCATAAATCAAAGTCACTCTGAAACTGTGCCACCTTAGGCGAACAATTTTTAGTCAAAGAATTGACTCAAAAGAATAATATAGTAGCTCTTGCCACGACCAGGCTACAAGAATTGCCAGAACTCTATAAGCGGTCACTGCCCGGCAGATTGTCCATTACAGTCTGCCTATGTGATCGACTGGTCATCCCTTATGACCCTATGGCACTTGAACTTGCCATAAATCGCATCACATTCTAGTCCCTTGGAGACCTCACCTTATATAAGGAACTAGGGGTCAATGCTATGTTAATCCAGTCCACTTTAATGGGGTTCAAAATTGTCTCTACAACCCATTTGGATATAACCAAGCACAAAAACGAGTTTTAGAAACTCAAACGATAAATGTGATTATCATATCGAGTACAAACAATCGTATATCGAGTACAAACGATTTCCCTAATCATTAGTAGATGCGGCTATCGAGGCGGGCGGGATTAGATGTTTGATTGAAGATTTTCTTTAATACGTACGCTCACCCCTTACTCCAGATCTCCGTGAGCATCCGTGTTCATTGGCATCCACGAGAATTGATATAGTGTCATTTCACCCTACATTTTCACCCCTTTTTGTCTCGTTTTGCTTTCCTTTAACGCTCCCTAGGAGCGTTTCTACGTGTTTTACCTTCTTCTAGCATATTTCTCGCTTTTATCGTATTTTTGTAGGTAAACCGTCAATTGAGGCGATTTCTACCTACTTTTGATCAACAAAGAAGAAGGTGAATCATTCGAAGGACCCAAGACATACCTTGGGGGCCCCACATACCCTTGGGGGCCCTACTCGATGCGCCAAAGCCCTCCCGAGTTAAGGGAAGCGAAACCGGGAAGGAAGTAACAAAGACAAGCGAAGGAAGAAGGTAAATGAGCATCTCACGGGCGTGAAAGGCATCTCACGGTCAAGAGATGCCTTTCCAAGAAGTTGGATTATCGTGCAGTTCAGCTCACAGCCGTGAAACTCATTTCACGGTCGTGAAAGCTCAGTTACGGTCGTGAAACATGCTTCACGGTCGTGACTGGTTCGTGAAAGAAGACCTTGCTCTGCCAATTCCCTCACGACCGTGACTTGCAGTTTCACGGTCGTGAGACTTGTTTCACGACCGTGAAACCCATTTCACGGTCGTGACTTTGCCAGTCCATGAAGCTTCTCGAGGCCCATCTTTCTTTCATTTTGTAAACATATAAATAGACCCCCTTATGTAATTAAAGGGCACGAAACCCTAGACTCAAAATTAGTTAGATTAGATTAGATTAGTCCTCCTAATTAGTTTAATCTTTTCTCAATTACTCTTTATTTAGTTTTAGATCTAGTCATGTAATTGGATTTCTTGGTTTTGTACTTGAAGATTGGTGACAAAGTCTTCTCCTTTATTCAAGATTTCCTCTTTTATTGTTCATCTTTTCCCTTAATTAGTTGGTATATCTTCTTAATCCCTTTTCATATACTTGCTAATCTTGTCATTTCATTACATGTTTTGTTTCCTTCTTATCATTATGTCTTGTCTTAGTTTTATATCTTATTCTTCCATATTCCTCATGTTAAGTAGTGAGTAGTGATTAATCTAGGGTTAGTGGGGGATAATGGGTTTTAATGAGGGTTAATCTTTGTTTGTTGGGTTGATTTGTTGATTAATTATTTTTCTTCCAACTTATGCATACCACATGTTTGATGAAATGCTTGCTTGACAAACTTGCATGATTCATGTTTATTATACATTTCCGTAAGATCGATAGCCTCGGAATATGTTAGGATTTGCATATAGTTGGTATATCGACCTTGTGTACGTGAGAGCTAGCTTGGTTCGGTATATGGGAGGGATTGTAAGATCGAGAGCCTCAATCCACCGCGCCCAAGTTTGACAACCCATTAACTATGAACCTGACTCACTAGAACCCAAATTACCCATTTGAACCCACCGATCCTAGACTTTCCTTTTATTGCTTGTTATTCGATTATCTTAGTTTTGTCTTACTTTCCTACTTATTTGCATTTACTCAATGTTTTTAGATAAGTTTCAAATCCACTTCTATATCGTGACACCCTTGAGCATAGCTAGTTTTGACTTTGCATATCGAATACCCACCGTCCCAGTGGACCGACCTTGACTTGCCACCGTGCTAAGTCTTGTTATATATATCGTTTGACACATCGAAACGACGCGTGTCAAAATGGCACCGTTGCCGGGGCCGTGCGACGTATTTGATTTGTTTTCTAGACTTTTCTAGTTGTGCATGTTTGCCTTGAGGAACTTTGTTTCTCAAGGTTATTTCTAACCCTTTTATTTAGTGTATTTTCTTGTAGTTTTCTTTTATTTGCATAATCTTCAATAATGACACAAAGCTTCCAACAAGAAGAGTATGGGCAAGGTGAAGCTTTTGGCTATGACTCCTATGAGTGTAGAGGGTTTGTTGAGCAAGATAACATATTCCCATCCTATATCTCATATAATGAAAGCCCAAGCTACTACCCCGTCTCTCCTTATGAAATCCCCCATGTCCAACCTCAACAACAACAACAATTCCAAACTACTTACAACCACCCACAAAATCAACCACCCTTCTTCCCACAATAAGTTGACAACCATGAACTTGATGAGCAAAGTTTAATCTTTCAACTTATGCGAATGAAAGAAGAAGACCAAGCAACGGACATGGTTCTCAATGAAATTTTAGCCCATGGGAGAATGTTGGCTATTAAATTAGCTCAATTGCAAGCCGACCAAGAGCTTGATGAAGAACGAGAGGAAAATGGCAAGATGGATGACAATGAGACATTTCCTCTTGCTTGTTGCCATACACCCTCAACAAATGATATGGGAAAGACTTATGCTTCCCTTTGGGTAGGAGTTTTGATAGAGGATGATAGTGACGATGATGATGAGTATATGCTTAATTGTGTAGAAAGTGTTTTGACTCCTTCATCTCCTCTTTCTTGTGTGACAATAAGCCTTTCTTCCATTGAGTTTGATGATACCGGGGCAATGGAGAGTGGTGAAATAAAAGATTCAAGTGAAACCTCCCTTTTTGATGATGCCTTTTCAAAGGAAGAGGAGTTAAATGATAATGGAGAAATGGAGGATACGGTAATAGAGAACTTGAATGAATTTTCCCTCTTTGAAGACTCAATATCTAGTGAGGATGAATGTGAAGCGAATTATGAGCCAAATACTCTTCCTCCCCCTACTTGGGATGTTTATAATGACGATGAGGAAGACCCTTTTGCCTCACTTTTCTTTTATAAACCATGAAGGAGGTTTGTGTGTCATGGAAACTTGTGAAGGTGAAAGGAGGAATTTTAAGCCCCTCGTATTTTCTACCTTTTTTTGACAAAGGTTGTGACTTGATTGGTTTTAAGCACCACAAGGGCCTTAGTTTCGTGGCCAAGTTGGATTGGATGTGGGTCTACTTTGTATTGAAATGGACAAAGCCTTACTTGTGCTTGTTCAAAGCTTATGACCAAGCCTTTGATCGATTATTAAGAGCATTAAGTGGCATGGACAATGTCAATGAAGAATCGTTCCAACAAAATCGACTACTCTTCATTAATTCTTGAACAAGAACGGGTTTTGTGAAGTCCCCCAAGAATCACAAATTTAAATATATTTCTAACTCATTTTACTAATGCTTGGTAGATATTAGTTTGCATGGAAATTGGTTAAATTGACGATAATGAGGTCGAATTTTTGTTTGACCAATTGAATCATTAATTAAATCAATTTCCCATTACTTAGTTAATTTTGTAAATTTTTAGTGCAATTTTTGTCAATGAGAGTGTGAGGGAGGGATTTAATGAGGTGTGAGATTGTTTTGTAAGATGAAATGAAGGAAACATGGCGGAATGCTAAATGAAGAAGCGAGAAATCGAACAAGAGTGAAGAATTTGGGGAAAAAAAAGTCGAAAAAGCCAAGTCACGCTCGTGAAGTTGGAGGTCACGGCCGTGAAAATTGAAGCAACCCAAAGGAAATCACGAGAAATCCATTTCACGACCGTGAAAACCATCTCACGGTCGTGAAACATGTTTCACGGTCGTGAAAGTCATTTCACGGTCGTGAGATTGTGACAAGGAATGCAGTAGCCTAGCAAAATTAAGTCACGCTCGTGACTGACATCTCACGGTCGTGACTAATATTTCACGGTCGTGACTCTACATTTCACGCTCGTGACTGATGCTTCACGCCCGTCACCGATATTTCACGCCCGTGAGCTGCTAAAACCGTGATTCTTCTCCCTTTTCTTATCTTCTTTCTTATCCTTTCCTCATCTTCCTCATTCAAAACACAAACACAATCCCAAAAACCCTTATCTCACTATAAATCACAAAACTCTCTCAAAAGTTCACCAAATCACCTCAAATGTTCCCCAAATTGCCACAAAAAGTCTTCTTCTTCAATTATAAACACATAAAGAGCCATTCTTTAGCCTTACAAACACCAAAAAACTCAAAAAAATCGATTTTCAAACCTAGGTTTTGAAAAATCCGAATTTGGGGATCTCTTTTTAGGGTTAATTTTTAAGCTTTCTACTTCAATAGAAAGTGATTTTGGGGTCAATTGAAGGTTCTACAAGTGTTTTTAATCGTTTTTCGAAGCTTTTTTTTAGCAATTTTTTTTGGGTAAAAAGCTTGTGTGAAGACAACAATGGTAGGACAAGGGAAGGAAAAGGCAGCGATAGCACGAGCTACAAAGAGAAGGAGGGGAAGTGGGTCCAACAACCCGAAACCGGACGAAGATTTGGAAATCGAGCAACTTCCGGGTTTTCCGGAAGTCGTCTTTGAGACGGATGCTCATAGACAAGCCTTTGCAGGGATTCAAGGGCTGGAAATGGAACCTACCGTCTTTATTTGCCACGACGTCATACGTCGTTTAGGCTTGACGGAGCATATGCAGAATTTTTTCGCGGCTACAAGTATGACTACTTTATACTCTATGCATGAGCTCTCCTACCGGAGTCTCACGCTGGAATTTTTGAGTAGTATGAATAGTTACGTAAATGCTGAGAATAAACCTTGTTTTTGTTTCCGTCTTGCCAATACTTCACGTGTCGTCCCCATTGATAAATTTGCTGCCATATTGGGGTTAGAATTCTCTTCTAGAAGGGATTCTGTAGAACCAAAGGGATATGATTTGAGCCCGCTTTGGATGGCCTTGACCGTGAGGGTTTTGGCCGATTTCCGTAGGAATTCGGCCCTCTTAATTCACCACCCTGTGCCCCGTTTTTGGCACAGGTTAGTGTCACGCACCTTCCTATGTCGCCAGGAGCCGAACAACCTAACCCAGCTTGACTTGACTCTCTTAGAGTCGCACTTGAATGTGCAAGGGTCGAGGGATACCTTCACCTTTCCCCTGATGAATGAAATTTATAAGAGGTGGAGGAAGTTGGGTAGGACCACCGTAGCCCGTAAAGAGACGGTGGTCATGGGGGGTTTGGTGACATTTCTGGCTTAGCACTTTGACCCCGACTTTAATAGTGATGGGGCGTACGAGGCTTTAACCGGGGGGACACTTCTAGACGAGACTTCCCTAATCCACTCAAATTGGATTAGGCTTGACCGGGCAAAGGGTTTTCTTTGGGTGATCAGTGATCAAGGATGCCACACCCTTTTACCTACCTTGTCATAGACTCCCGCTTTTCGCGCCTAGGACCAACTTAATTGATAGGCGGCCTAGCTACCTGCTACCGGTAACGATGGCATGTGCTAGGGCCTCTTCTAGTGGCGCTAGGGAGGAGGGAGAGTCTCCCCAGCAACCTCGACCCCGACCCACATCTATACCGAGTCATAGTGCACCCCAAGTAACATTGCATGTTCCCCCTTTTCCCCTACCACATTTGAAATCACCTTACCCCCCACCCAGTTATGTGAATATTCCCCCTACCCCTTTGAGTACTCGGGGTATGTTCACCCTGACCCTACCATCTCTCCCCAGGGCGACTACCTGACCGGTCTCATGCAGAACATGCATTTGAACATGCATGAAGACCGGGTGAATAACTATTATGCCTCCTACCCCAACTACTATATGCTGGCTAACCAAGGGTACATTGACCCGAATGGTTTTTTGCCAAGCTGGGCACAACGTGATGTGTTGTTCCCCAATCTTGGTAACCAGGGAGGGGTTGGCGGCATGGAGATCGGGGGAGACCAAGGGAACCGGGAAGAGGGTGGTGGTAGTGGGGGGCAGGATGAGGATGAGGATGAGGATGAGGATGAGGATGAGATGGAGACCTTTTGAGGAGGTTTTTTGTTTTTGTTTGATAATTGGAAGAGTCGGAGTGGTGTCTAGGTGGCTTGTTTAGCATCTACCCCCTCCCCTCTAGTGTGTGTCTCCTTCTCTCCTCTCTTTGATTGATTGAATTGCTTCTTTAACATGTACTTTTTTTTTGTGTTGTGTTGGTTGGCCTCGGTAACATTGGAGGCGGGTGTCCATCCCATCGGACACCAATCTTTTGCTCCTTCTTGAAAAATCCAAATTGAAAAACCACATGCATTGCATTTAAATAATTCTCATGCATCACGTAGTTGCATTTTTAGGTGCCATTTTTAGACTTTCCCGTGGTTGGTACCCCCATGAGGGGCATTGCATTTTTGCACATTACCGCCACGACGAGACTCCGATATGGCACACTTAGTTTTTTTTATTATTATCTGGACTTTCTTGTGGGAGGTACCCCCATGAGGGGCATTGCATTTTTGCACTTTACCACCGCAACGAGACTCTAGATTAGCATATAGTTTAGCTTGCATTTACTTAGATCTTGCACTTTGTATTATATCATTTTGCATTTAGTTTTAGGAATATTATTTAGTTCATGCATTTCATATAGAATTAGTTCATTTGCATAACTAACCCTCTTGTATATATTGTTCATATTGTGAATATTCATCAAAAATCAAAAATCCCAAAAACAAGTTTTTATTTTTCAAAATATTTAAAAACCCAAAAACATGTTCTTTTCCTTTTAGAAAATCATTCAAAAACCCAAAAACATGTCTTTCTTTACTTTCAATAATCCTATTTCATACATTGAGGACAATGTTTGTTTCTATGTGGGGGATGGGAAACTATTTTCATAGTTTGAAAAATTTGAAAAAAATTCAAAAACATGTTTTATTTTGCATTTAAAATCATTCAAAAATCCAAAAAATTTGAAAAAGTTCGAAAAATCCTAAAAATTAGCTTGTTTATATCTTACTTTGAATATATTTGCATTGCTTTTTCTTCTAACCTCCATACATAGGTCCGCTACACATCGCTCAAGAAACTTATAGAAGGGATTAAGAAGACCGCCATGGTATGATCGTTCTTATTCCTTCCCTTCTTTCTTTCTTTACTTCTTATCACATGAGGAGTTTGGAGGAATTGTTGATGATTGCGATGTTGATTTTGAAGAATTGGCGGTTGTGTGACTTATGTGCTGTTAGGGGGTTTCATTAGATTAATTGTCACGTAGTTCACTAGAGGATTTGCATTACTTTGTATATATGTTGCTAAATTCTAGATCATGTCATATAGTTGCATTTAGGAAAACTTTTTAGAATGCCTAATTTTGAAATTGAACAAGCTTGGATAGACCCTTGTAGATACTTTTTTTGCTTAGCACTTTGCCTATTAAAATAGATTTTGAAACACCTTTTAATGTGTATTTTTAGTATAACTTTCGCACCGTTTCCTAGAGCCTAGTCAAGGGCTTGCATTTACCATCTTGACCATCTTAATGGTGTGAAAATTCCTTGGTGAATGCTTTCCTAGGTGACTCTCGAGGCCATGTAATTGTCCAATCATCACATTTCACTACATTTGACAAAACGGAAATTTTTCCATCACAAGTCCAAAAATTGAGTTCAAACACAATTGAAAAGAAAAGCTTGAAATTTTGCATATCTTTGCGTTAGTCCTAGCTTAAGGAGTGCATATGGAGACTTCTAGGCTCTTCTAGAGTACCCTCAATACATAAGGGGTCGCTCTCGATGTCACTACGGCGAGGATTTGCCTATTGTTGGTCTCCGCCGCACACCTTTTGCTAGGCCACCTTGCTTTCAAAAGGCACCCAAATCAAGCAAAAATCAAAAACAAAAAGAAAAAGAAAAAGAAAAGAAAAAGAAATCAAATAAGAACTCAAACATCTCGTTTCCTTACCTTTTTGATGATTACTCCTACGTTACATGGCTAAGAGGGGACGACCCTTCCTTTCACTTAGGTGAGAGGCGGAATTCCGATCCTACAGTGTCTTCTAACACCATGGGGCCCTCACTTTCCATCCCGCCTTATCACCCTTGACAAAGCTTTCTAGTGAACGTGAACGAATATACTAGTTTTACACAATAAAGAGGTGATTTATTTCTATCTTTCTAGGCCTAGTTCTTTGTAAAACTAGTAAGTACATGGGAATTTGCATGCTTGAAATTTTTCCATTTTAGATGAATCCCGGCGCATGGATGAGGCATGTTGCCATTTGCTTTTGTAGATGCATTCTCATTTGTTTTGTGTGCTTTATTGCCTAGAATGCATCGGAGTTTTGGCAAGACCCCACTTGCCTTACAAGAAGGTGTCCTACCTCATGGATACCTTGTTGCGAGTTGAAGGGACGGAGCAAGGCCCGTTAATTGCCTTGTATCGGTTAGGTTTAGAGTAGTTAATTAAGGGTCTTGACTATTGTTCATCCTTACTCGGGACGAGTAAGGGTTTGGTTTGGGGAGATTTGATATAGTGTCATTTCACCCCACATTTTCAACCCTTTTTGTCTCGTTTTGCTTGCCTTTAACGCTCCCTAGGAGCGTTTCTACGTGTTTTACCTTCTTCTAGCATATTTCTCGCTTTTATCGTGTTTTTGTTGGTAAAAAGTCAATTGAGGCGATTTCTACCTAGTTTTGATCAACAAAGAAGGTGAATCATTCGAAGGACCCACATCGTACCTTGGGGACCCCACATACCCTTGGGGGGCCCTACTCGATGCGCCAAAGCCCTCCCGAGTTAAGGCAAGCGAAACCGGGAAGGAAGCAACAAAGTCAAGCGAAGGAAGAAGGGAAATGAGCATCTCAGGGGCGTGAAAGGCATCTCACGGTCGTGAGATGCCTTTCCAAGAAGTTGGATTATCGTGCATTTCAGCTCACGGCTGTGAAACTCATTTCACGGTCGTGAAAGCTCAGTCACGGTCGTGAAACTTGTTTCACGGTCGTGACTTGTTCGTGAAAGAAGACCTTGCTCTGCCACTAATCTCACGACTGTGACTTGGAGTTTCACGGTCGTGAGACGTGTTTCACGACCGGGAAACCCATTTCACGGTCGTGACTTTGCCAGTCCATGAAGCTTCTCGAGGCCCATCTTTCCTTCATTTTGTAAACCTATATATAGACCCTCTTATGTAATTAAAGGGCACGAAACCCTAGACTCAAAATTAGTTAGATTAGATTAGATTAGTCCTCCTAATTAGTTTAATCTTTTCTCAATTACTCTTTAATTAGTTTTAGATCTAGTCATGTAATTGAATTTCTTGGTTTTGTACTTGAAGATTGGTGACAAAGTCTTCTCCTTTATTCAAGATTTCCTCTTTTATTGTTCATCTTTTGCCTTAATTAGTTGGTATATCTTCTTAATCCCTTTTCATATACTTGCTAATCTTGTCATTTCATTACATGTTTTGTTTCCTTCGTATCATTATGTCTTGTCTTAGTTTTATATCTTATTCTTCCATATTCCTCATGTTAAGTAGTGAGTAGTGATTAATCTAGGGTTAGTGGGGGATAATGGGTTTTAATGAGGGTTAATCTTTGTTTGTTGGGTTGATTTGTTGATTAATTGTCTTTCTTCCAACTTATGCATACCACATGTTTGATGAAATGCTTGCTTGACACACTTGCATGATTCATGTTTATTATACATTTCCGTAAGATCGATAGCCTCGGAATATGTTAGGATTTGCATATAGTTGGTATATCGACCTTGTGTACGCGAGAGCTAGCTTGGTTCGGTATATGGGAGGGATTGTAAGATCGAGAGCCTCAATCCATTGCGCCCAATTTTGACTACCCATTAACTATGAACCCGACTCACTAGAACCCAAATTACCCATTTGAACCCACCGATCCTAGACTTTCCTTTTATTGCTTGTTATTTGATTATCTTAGTTTTGTCTTACTTTCCTGCTTATTTGCATTTACTCAATGTTCTTAGATTAGTTTCAAATCCACTTCTATATCGTGACACCCCTTAAGCATTGCTAGTCTAGACTTTGCATATCGAATACCCACCGTCCCTGTGGACCGACCTTGACTTGCCACCGTGCTAAGTCTTGTTATAAATATTGTTTGACACATCGAAACGACGCGCGTCAATATCTCAACGAGAGATATAGTCAAATAACCAAGGAACGAAAAAAATAATAGAAACAGCTGAACAGATCATGATGATCTACTAGAGGTCAAACAGAACATGTCACATTTCATAAATAATTCAAGTTGAGGAAATGAGAATAGTCTGTGAATTCATTACAGATCCCTCAATCCGCACTTTGCAACTAAGTCCGAAAATCTATTTTCATCAATGCTAAATTTGTGCTGAAGAGGGGTATACCCTCTGGTCCTCAATTAGTCTCCAACTACCGAAACTGGATCCCATGTCTCCTTCCCCCACATTCACAGGGATCATTGGTTAATAGCCAAAGAACCATATTATAAATGGGCATAAAGGCCAAGAGTCAGCATACACACCTTGATGTTGTTTTCATCAGGAGCAAAACCCATAAAACAGTTCAGGGGGCATTTCAATGCAAGGTCTTCAGAGATAAAACCTGTTCCATCAGTATGTATGTGAGGTTTATCAACATCCATAAAAACAGGTTCGCCCTTTTCGTCCTTGAAAAAAGAAACACGGGATAAATAACAAAATTCACATCAATGTACATCCATTAAAAGAGTAAACGAGATAGAAAAATCTAGTGAAAATGGAAAGAAAGTGAATTCATACCAAGCAAGGCACATCATCAATATCTTGTACGTGCACATCATCTAAATTCACATCTAACGTAACCGTTTTTGATAAGATTAGTGAAAACCTGATAATTTAATGAGAGCAGATTGATGTGAGTGACTAGATTGATGTGAGTGATTGAGAGAAGCCAATCAAAATTTACAAGTAGAGTTCACTTCAACCTTGCCATATAATTTGCCACACTTGATGCCCTGTGTATGTGCATAAACATAGATCTTGCATCCTGGATAGTTTTTCTCGGGAAGAATCGAGATCCATCATCAAAGAAGCTGGCAAACGCTTCTTTATTAACAAAGTAGCACTTTACTGGACTTGAAGCTGGGTTCTTTTTTTTCTCCGCCTTTCCACCATCTTTAAACACTGAGCAATACATGCATTGGCAAAGCACGAGCAAACCAGATAAGATCATGAAGAATACAATAATAAGTCTAAACTGAACTTTAATTCCGTGTGAATTTGGCTTAGGCCTACAAAATTACGTGAGATGTCAGAAAGAAACAACATATTAAAGGACAAAAGTATAGCTCATCTCAAAGCATCTCAAAAGTATTATAGAAGTGTTTTTTCTCTGCTCACACTTAAGAAGCTACTACATGATTATGGAGTCGTAAGCAAGGTGTCCGCTAAGTGGGAATGTGGCAGAGCCATAGTGAAGCTCCAGCTGAGCTAAGCAATTTGAAGTCCACACAATCATTCAAAAAGAACAAGAGCTTCATCCTTCCTCGTTGGAAACTTATCGCCTTATGTATTAGTTACGCTAACACCCGAAGACTTCGGTCGCATAAATCACCTTGGTTATAGAAGAATGATCACATAATATACCTCCGATTTCAGCCTAATATCAAACTTACCTAAATTTGAAAATATAAAAGAACTCACCGAAGAACTGGAAGTGCTTCCGGCCAACATAGATTCCCTCGTGGGCAATCTTATTAAATGCAGGACATGACATAACAGACCATGATCCTGATTCTATGCTTTCTGTTTGCTCCTCCAAAAATTTAACAACGAGCACATTTTCATCTCCTATTTCTTTCTGTAAGAGAGTGGTTGTCTTGTTTAAGAAGGGGCCCTATATCAAAAATGAAAAAAGAGTAAGATTAAAAAATGCCTAAAAAGAAAGAATACAAATATATACAGGAGAAATCCACAATATATCAAATATTTAAAGTGACATGCTTCAGCAACCCACCATATTTCATAAACACAAATGTAATAATCAATCATGCAAAACATAGTATCATGACACCATAAAGAAGAGCATGCATCAAGATTATCCAGTTGCAAGTGACACGGAGAGGTAAAACCATACCTTGAAACTGTAACTTCCATCTCCATAAACATGGCAATGATAGGTCAGATACCTTCCTGATTCCCAATAAAGGTACTGCTCGAGAATAAAGGACATGAACAAATATATACATAAGAGGATTTCTTTGGTAACTGAAAAGCCATGAAAATAAGAAAGTGAAGGAGTCAACTCAATCCTGAGCAGTAAAATACACCTTCCTCCTTTCATTTTCCTTGCAATTACTTCGGCCAAAATCATTCCAAATGTGGAACTCAAAACTATTCATGTCAAGCCTGCTAAGCCTTCGAATCTTTTCAGCAGTAATTAAGCTTTCAAGCTCCTCTCTGCACAGAAACATACATCATTTTTTTGTGGGAGCCACTTAAACACACAAAAAATAATGAGACTACCTTACCTCCCACTGTAACTTAAAATCAGAAATGCCTTCCTAAATTCAAGTTCCGCAAAAGCATCAGTAAGACTATCCACCATCCCCATATCAGCTTTTCCCTCGCTAGCAGTGGCTGAGCCGATAAATTGGTTAATTTGTGTATCAGCCATAGCTTCACTAGTAGTGGATGCGGGAACAAATTCGTCCAGGAAGGATTTAACTACATCATCTGTGGTATTATCAATGCTTCCATTAGCGGATAAAAGGGAGCTTAAATTGTCCATTTTCTGATTCTAACAATGGTGAATGAGTTATCAAGAAAGTAAGATACCAAGTTATGGAGATAATAAGGAAATGTTATACCAGGAAAATTTAAAGTCCTCCTTCGTTTATTTGGTGGTGAAGCCTCACCTGCAGACACAATAATGCTTTTGAGTGACCATCATCAATCAAATGATACAACATCTCGATAAGAACCCAACCCTCGAGCTAACGTTATAGAGGATGTTGGAGACATTGTAGAATAAGTTAAAACTTTGCTTAATGTCTTTCTGAGATATAACCAAGGTAGCTTCTAAATATACAGTTATGATATCTGTAATTGCAATTATGTACGTTAAATAATTTAGAACTACCAAGCGTGGAAAAACTCAAGCGGCATTCAATTGAAGCGAGTGAGGGTACTAAGCAAAGATATGATAACTTAATGTCTTACTGTGTACTAAACAATGTGATCGACCTTCTCTTTTGTACATTCTCCAAATCTTTTATCTCACAAATCCAAAACATAAGATTACATGATTACATCCTCCAATCTTCTATTCTCATTTCTCATACATCACAAAAATAATGTTTTTTACTTGAAAACAAGACGAACAAAAGGGGAAAATATAGTATTTTAATGATTTAAGAGGTCGGAAAGAAGCTTGAAAAGATAATGTAGAAAGTATACCTCTTCCTTATGATACATACCAATTCCCGTGTTCAACTCATTTTACTATATTACACAAAATTCTCTCAAGTTTTTAAAAATGTACCGGAATTCTTGCTTAATCTCAGTCATTTTTACGTTTTCCTAATTTGGATGAGTGGATGACACTGAAATTTCCTCAAGTTTCCGTTTTTGACACGTGCGAATTGCTAATTCTACCTATATGCAAGTTATTTTTTCTCTTTTTATATGTCTAAAACCACATCATCTTTCCTCTCTATGATCTTTGTGGAAAAGGCAAATGTACAGCAAGGACGGGGAGGAGAAAGTCATAAAGATACAATGAGGCACAGAATTAATGACCAAAGTTCGGAAATTTTACATGTAGATAGTAACTTCAATGAGAACTAAACAATAGCAGCAAATATCTCGAATTTTGCTAAACAAAATTAATGATCAAAGGTCATGCTAAGTAGGATAAAAGGTAGAATTGGCATTAGCTAGGATGACATGTTACACCGCACCGAATACATTTCCGAGAAATACATAGTAAAATTCATACCAAACTATATGAAATATACTCCCTCCGTTCCGGTTAATTGTTTAACTTTGCTTTTCGCACAAAGATTAAGGAAAAGAGAGGGGACTGTTTGTAGTCCCATTGGGTGGCCAAATAACTCATTAGAAGCGTGCATAATATCAAAAGGTAACCAAATGGATGAGACACCAAAAAAAATGGTAAACAAATGACCGGGACGGAGGGAGTAACAAAAATACGATAAAAAAAATGGTAAACAAATGACCGGGACGGAGGGAGTAACAAAATACGATAAATTAGATATAAAAACCCGTAACAACTTAGAATACCCAAAACTAATAAAAATAGATATAAAAAGTCATAAACAACCTAAGGGAGGAGTACTAGTAACAGACGAAGGCGAAGCGAAAGCGTCGGAACGATGAGAAGTAGTGACGGAATTAGGAGAAACCCTAGCAGGAGAGAGACAATTATTATTATTATTATTATTATTATTATTATTATTCATCGTAGTCGTCTTCTTCATCTTGGCTAAATAAACTATATAAGCACTGAAATTCCTGATTACGTGCAAATGACGTATAGTATTGAGAACATCAATTGATTGTTCCTCGCCGATTTCGGCGAGGAATTTTCGCGCGATGGAATCCGCCGGTGGCGCGGATTTCTCGCGCGCGGTGATTTCTAGAAGGTTCTCCACCGCCGCCGGCAGCGACATGGATTGATAGTTGATTGTGGAGTGAAAATTAGGGTTTGAAATTGGGGAAAATTTGAAGGGATGAAGAAATGTTGAGTTGCGATTTGCGAGTGATAAACTGATGATGATCAGTGAGTGAAAGAGTAAAGCAGAGTAGTCAGTAGAGTGTAGTACTGCGAAATATTTTCAAATTGTTTTTTTAGAGTAAGATCAACTTATCTAAATTTACTTCCTTATAAGTTGTTTTGCTAAAATTACTCACTAAAGTTATACTTTTATCAAAAATTGCTTCAAAAGTCCAATTTAAGTCACTTATTTTGTCAAAATTAGACAAACACCCTGTTCGATTTATTTGCTAGTGGGTAAAGGGGGTCTTTTGTCAAAAATAGACAAACACCCTGTTCAAAAATAGAATATGTGTTTATATATACACTTCTTCCCTTATTTATCACTAGTGGGTAAAGGGAGTCTTTTGTAGAGACTCTACGAGGTGCTCAATTCAGCTTGCACACGGGCACGAGCCCGGCCCGTTCCGGTTCCGGATCCGGGATTTGGGATTTGGCATGCCTACCTTTTTGGGCCGCGTCCGAGTTTTTGTGTTGTCCACGTTCATTCGTTCTATGCTCTTAGTGGAAGAGAGTCTCACTACCACTTTCTCGAGTTGTTGACTGAGTTTCAGGAGCAGTTTCTGCCTCATAAATCACACAACTCATCAACTCTCTCGTCTTATATTCCAACTCTCTCTTCTGTTCTAATATTTCTGGGTATTGTTTTATTCTCGTTCCAAGTCTCACAGTTCCGAGTGGGCGGAGCTGCGTGGAAGTTGTAGTGTTATCCTTGGGGAACTACATGTACTAGTTGATCGCCACCACGGTCGTACCGGAGAAATAGTTTTCAAGGCAGTGGCTTTTTACCACGGCACTACTACTTTCGTCGGTATATCTAATCTTTGTTTTTTATTGTTACGGCATTTCTCGTCCTACAATTTGAAAACTATTTTGTTGCTGTAACCATGTCTGTTATTTCGAAAATTGTACCCGACATGTCAAAACTTGAGGCCTTAGACGGAAATATTATAAGCGTTGGTCCCAGAAATTGTTGATGTTCTTTGAGCAATTGGAAATTGATTATGTGTTGTTTTCTGACCCGCCTACCCCTATAACTATTACTTCTGTTGAGAATACTCCTCCTGCTGCAGCAGTTATTAAGTCTAATGACGAAACTGTTAAAAAGTTTGAAAAAGACAACAAAACTGCTAGGTGTCACATTTTGAATAATATGACAAACACCCTCTTCGATTTATTTGCTGTCAATAAGTCGGCTAAGGTTATTTGGGAGGCTTTAGAAACCAAGTATGGGGCTGATGACGCGGGGAAAAAGAAATATGTTGTGGAAAAATGGTTGGGATTTCACATGGCTGACGGGAAATCTATTATGGAACAAGTTCATGTCTATGAGAACTTATGTGCTGATGTTGTGAATGAAGGCATGAAACTTGATGATATTTTTGTAGCTAATGTTCTGCTAGAAAAATTCCCTCCCTCCTGGTCTAATTACCGAAACCAACTCAAACACAAAAAGAAAGACCTGTCCCTTAAGGAACTTATAGGACATATGAGGACCGAGGAGGCTAATCGTGTTGGAGCTAGTGTCCTCCACAGTTAGTGTGATAACGTGTATAAATCTCTTACAGGTTCACAGGGTATACTTAGTATTCTTATCAGTTGATTAACGTTTATCGATAACGGTTGGCTTGCTAGAAGTTTGACGTTATTTTCATTTTAAATGGCGGTGATCAACTGGTCCCTAAAAGTCACACCTAAAGGATGTGTTTTAGAGATATGATTATATGAAAATATAATCATATTGATGCCTTATATGACTAAAAGGTTAGTCGATGTATATGACTAAAAGGTTAGTCAATGTAATGATGATACGATTATTTAATACGATTAAATAATACTAGCTAAGACGAATTAAATGTTAATTCGTAATTGAATATAAACTGTTATATCTAATTAATGTATATAATGTAATTATTTAATACGATTAAATAATATAAGCTTAAACGAATTAAATGTTAATTCGTAATTAAATATAAACTGTTATATTTAATTAGCAAATTATAAATATACGATGTTTATAATTGACGTATATATTATAATATTACATTCACATATTATACATTAAATAAATAAAAGAAGAAAGAATCCTATCTTGACTCCAATTCCTAATACAAGTAGAAGAAAAAGAGGGAAGACTCCTCCCTCTACTAGACTTCTATTTGGACGTGTAAAAGGAGAGAGGAGGAGAGTTCTATATAAACTCTTCTCCTCTACATAATTCATCATTCAGTTCTTGACACAAAAATTATCAGTAATTTTTGTATTCTTTCTAGCACAAGAAAAGGCATATCTCAGAGCATCTTGGGTGCAACAATTAGGAGAATATCGATTTCGATATTGTTCATAGGCCAAATTTGCTAGGACCAAAGGTTAATTCTAAATTCCTATAATTTTATATTATGCAATTCATTTATGACTCGTAATTCATATACTATAGTTTCGTTATAATCCGTAAAATTAATGACGAAATATACCGATATTTCCCACAAATCGCCTCAAAGACCTTCCTGCTAGTCAATATGTGACTGTTTCTGCTGTTGCTGCTGTTAAAGCTAATCTGGTTGAGTCTGGTGGTCCGTCTTATGCTGAGAAATATAAGGGTAAGGGTAAGGCCAAGGTTGGTTAGAGTAAGAACCAGGGTCTTGCAAAGAAGAATGGTCCAGGGAAGCATACCAAACCGGTTCCTAAGATTCAGAAAGCTAAGGGTCCTATTGTCTGCTATGTTTGTGGAAAAGTTGGCCACAAAGCCTACCAATGCTCCGAGAAGAAATCTGCTGAAGCCAATGTTGCTGTAACTGATGACATCATTGCAGCTGTGGTTGTGAAAGCTAATCTGGTGGGTAATGCTGTTGAATGGGTCCTGGATACCGGAGCTTCGAGACACTTCTGTGCTGAAAGAGGGTTATTTGCTGAGTTCGAGAAAGTAGCTGATAGGGAATGCGTCTACATGGGTAATTCTTCATCTGCAAAGATTACAGGCAAAGGCAAGATCTTTCTCAAACTCACGTCGGGGAAAACACTTGCTCTCACTAATGTTTTATTTGTTCCCTCATTGCGTCGAAACCTCGTGTCTGGTGCCTTGTTAAACAAAGCTGGTATGAAACTTGTTTTTGAGGCTGACAAGGTTGTAATGTCGCGTAATGGGGAATTTGTGGGCAAGGGTTATCTTTCTGGGGGTCTTTTTGTATTGAACACTAATTCAACTTTTAATAATATTGCATCTACTTCTGCTTATATCGCTGAGTCTCTTAATGTTTGGCATGGTAGATTAGGTCATGTGAATGTGAATTACATTAAAAAAACTTAGAACTATGAGTTTAATTCCGAGTTTGACGAGTCAAGAATTCTCTAAATGTGTTAGCTGTGTTGAGGCTAAGTTTACAAAGAAACCTAGTAAACTTGTGACTACTAGGAACACGAGTCTTCTTGAGTTAATTCTAGAGGTGATCGTGGGCCGGGTCGGGTCGGGTTTGGGCCGGGCCAAGGTATTAAATTAAGCCCAAGTATGCGGGTCGGGCCGAGCCGGGCTGCTAGTGCGGGCCTATTTTATCGGCCCAAACCCGGCCCATGCGGGCTTATTCGGGCCGATTCGGGCCGATTCGGGCTTTAATCTTTACTCTACAAATAACTTAAAAAACCCTCATTATGTTATTAAATAATTTGTTAACAAAATTTCCGTATACAACTATGAAAATTTTCTAATTATAAGAAGTAGAAATGTAATATAGATTTTATTCACCTTCTATTTAAGGTGACTCGCACAAACTAATTAGTGCACAATTTCATTAGTATAATTATGTACGTATATTAGTATTGTGTACGCTTTATGATGTTATAGTGTTGGACTTGTTATGTTGTTCTTTTGGCTAGAAATCATTGACTTATCACACATTAACCGTAATGTTGGGAAGCAAATTATTGTATTAGTGTGGTAAACAAAATCATTGGAACATTTATCAAACTAATAGTGGTAAACAAATTCGTAAGCTTGTAAGGCTTATCACACTAATTAATACTGGTAAACAAATTGGTAAGCCCATTTACTAGATAAGTAATTGTTTGGTTAAATTTTATTTTATTTATTAAGTCTCATTGCTTTTGTACATCCTTAAATTATATACATAAAATCGTAAATTTTGCATATGTTCGAGTCGGGCCGGGCCAAAATTCGGGCCTTACAGTAAGCCCAAGCCCGGCCCAATTATATGATTCGGGCCATGGGCTTCGAGCCATGGGCTTTTCGGGCCCAATATCAAGGCCCGGGCCCGGGAATAAATCGGGCTGGGCCGGGTCGGGCTAGCGGGCCTGGGCCATTTGATCAGCTCTAGTTAATTCACACCGACCTAGCTGACTTAAAAAATGTTGCAAGTAGAGGTGGCAAGAATTCTTATATTACATTTATAGATGACTGTTCTAGATACACCCGTGTCTATTTGCTTAAGACTAAAGATGAAGCTGAACAATCTTTTATAAATTTTAAGAATGAAGTTGAGAACCAACTTGACAGGAAAATTAAAAGGGTAAGATCTGATAGAGGAGGCGAGTATAAGTCTAATTATCTAACCGATTTTTGTGCTGCAAACGGGTTAATACATGAGACTAGTCCACCTTACTTACCCCAGTCTAATGGTGTAGCTGAACGCAAAAATAGAACCTTAAAAGAGATGATGAATGCTATGCTTTTAAGTTATGGCCTATCTGACGATATGTGGGGGGAAGCAATTATTTCAGCTTGTCACATTCTTAACCGTGTACCTCATAAGAAAATCGACAAGACACCCTATGAGATTTGGAAGGGCTATCCTCCTAACCTGAGCTTCCTTAGGGTATATGGGTGTTTGGCTAAAGTGGGTTTACCTGATTTTAGGAGACCTACTGTTGGACCTAAGACCTATGATTGTGTGTTTATAGGTTATGCTCAAAATAGCTCTGCTTATAGATTTATGTCTTTGAGTGATCGTTCTATATCTGAGGCTAGAGACGCTGAATTTTTTGAGCATGTTTTTCCTTTTCAGAAAACTGTTGTACCATCTCCTAGTTTATCTGTTGCATCTTCTGATATGTCTTCACATGCTAGTGCTAGCACTT